>JAHBMJ010005935.1:28982-37433 GCA_018398765.1 Chromera velia | reverse complement strand
TTTCGCACTCTCATGCAAGTTTCTTCACTCACCCTTCTCCGTTCCCCAAAGGACAGCTCTGACTGAGAGAGAGCTGAAGATCTCTAACTTTTTTCAATTGATCACTCAGATCGAGGCAGATCGATCTCAGACTGCGTGCAATCTGCGTGCGGGTCATGAGAGAGGACCGGGGATCCCTTTCTTGCGTTCTCCTGGCGCGCTTCTTTCTTCAGCATTGTCCTCGTGCGGTGACTCAAGCAGAGGTGCAGTGCAGTGCAGGGTCGTACAACGGAAAACACATGTTCGGGGAGGAAAGTCGAAGGATGATCTTGTCTCTCGAGGATCCATAAAACCAGCCATGATCATTCAATGCCTGACGCAGGGGGGAGGTTGGGGCCCGAGAGGGAGCTTCGAAGAAGCTGATAGGAGAATCTCATCTGTAGGGGGGGCATGTCCTGTCGCTGTCTGCCGCCTCTCCCCGGCCATCATCGCACTTCCATGCATGCAGTACCTCGATCTCGGTAGAGATCCCCCCCCGCATGAAAGACGACAGGAAGTCCCCTTGACATGAGTGCATACATGTCCTGCAGCTGCATCAGGAGCGCCTCCCTCGAGGATCGAAGGTCCGTCTACCTGTACGCAGAATTGTCACGAGAGGCAGAATTCCATCCGTTGGTTGGTTGACGTGAGGATCTGTTGGTCAAGCCACGCTTCAGCTTCGAAAGCTGCAAAAGAGGCGTCCAGAAAGAAAACAAGGAAGAGAGAAGGGGGAGAGGATCAGAAGAAGCAGCCGAACACAAGTGATGTACAAAACAGAAAGGATGGGGAACAAGAATGCGGAGCCTTTGAATCGCAAGGACAAAACATCGAGTTCCGTGGGTCCCCACCTGTGTGTTCCGGCTTTTGTTTAGATGCACACGACTCGATCTGTAGAATGGACGGGGGAGGATGGAGACCGAAGAACCGCAACAAAATGTAGAACAAAATGGACAAGATTTAGCTGGTTGACTGACCATAGAAGAAAAACACAAGTGAAGGACAGAAGAGAGGCACTCGAAAGGACTTGCTCCTCTCTTCTCTAAGCTCCCAAGTGCAAGTTCAAAAATTCTGGGCAGGACCTCATGGTGCTTTTTCTTCCCCCCTGCCTCCCCCCCCCCCTTTCCCTCCTCCTCAGTCCGGTCCGAAGGGTCCAAAAGAAAAAGCCGAGTATCTTGAGAGCGGCAGATTTCCTGAAGAAATTGCTTCCCCACAACAAATCGCTTGGCGCCTTTCCTTCAATTTCTCCACAAGGACGTCCGAGAGAGTTCAAGAAGCTCGAGGGGGAGACATTCGAGGCAACCATTATCTCTTGCTCCGGCTCTCTCGTTATTTTCATGCCGAGAAAGCACACAGAGCCTCCAGAAGAAGCCGCGCAATTGAATCTGACAGGAGAGCTTCAGAAAAGCCCACTGCAGAAACCTCAAGCTTGACAGGAGGACCAAACACGCGGTCCGTTGGGTGATCAATCCATTCAATTTAATTGATTGACTGATTGATTGATTGAATGACCGATTAGCCCATGCACCCCACAGCTTTGAAGCTGAAAGACAGAAGGCCGAGAAAAGAGGATGCGGGCCTGTGCAGCGAGGAACGAAGGCGTCGTTGGCTATATTAATAGAGGCGTCAGGATACCAGAACCGCTGTGTGCGATGTCTTCTTTTTGTGTCGTGCTTTGACCTCCTTCGAAGAAGACTACATGCCAAACCAATCCTCTATATCACGTGTCATTCTGGCCCCACTTTCCTGCTCTGCCCCCATTTGCTCTTCCTAACTGCCTCTGGTCTCCGGCCTGAGTCCTCTGCTGCAGGATCACAGGGAAGGGGAAGCAACGAAGAAGAAAAGCTGTGTGAAATTGTTTGCGTTTGATTCTGCTGTACGTGTATGCGTATGCAAGCTTCTATACCACATTCTCCGTCTACGCAGGATCATACAGACTGTCCTCAGCAGAGAAAATAGTGACGAGGCAATTTGGGCTTTCTACGTGTCAAACTCTGGATGAAAAACACCTACCTTCAAAGCCATTACTGCCCATGCAGGAGTGCTTAGCAGCCGGACAATGATACTGCTGCTTTATGCGGAAATGGTGATTCGTGTCCTGGACTCGCTCCTCGAGAAAGACATCCGACAAATTGTCTCACTCTCTACTGTAGCCTCGGAGCGGCGCGCTCAATTTCCTTTGACTGCTTCAGCTCAGCCACCGGGAGATTGACTGTCGTCATCCACACAGAGGTAGGCGATGTAGAGGAATTTTCCCATTCTTCAGTGGGATGACAGCGGTGGATTGGTCATGAAAACGAAGAGAGACTTGAAATTCATACATGCGCGCTGGTGTTGCAGACTGTACCATCCACATCGAGAGCTGGAGCTTTCCCGCGATCTTTATGAGCATCTCTAGAGCAGGAAGGACTACTGAAAAGAGTCTTCTGTCAAACGATGCATAATTTTTTTCAATAATCAGAATTTTATGTAGGGCATAATTCTATGTAGATCCGTTCGATGCATCGTACGTTTCGATCGCATCTGCATTAATTGTCAGCTATATATATATATATATATATATATAGCTATAGATCGAGTGGAATGAAGATCGAAACAACGAAATTTCGCGCGCCACAGAATCAAATTTCGCGCGCGATTCTGTGGCGCGCGAACACGCAAGAACCATGCATACAATGGTAGCTGAGTTTTGTCAACGTACTGAGACATGCCAACGCAAATCAAATGCCGACCAAGAAATACCAAGAATGACCAAGATCATGGCAAGATGCAGCAAAGTTTCAGCTGTCGGTTTGTTTTGGATCGCTCGCAGTGCAGTGAACAAATCGGATTTCTGCCCAGAAGGATCATAGCGCGCACAAACTGCACGTCTTCGCTATTCACGGCCCAGCAAAGTCTTGAGCTTGCCGTCTCCTTTAATTTGCTTTTCGCTGCCGGCGCTCTTACTGAATTCTGATCTCCAATCCACCCCCACTTTTACACCCACGTTGAGACGAAGAAATGCATTGGAGACAGTCTGATCCGTCGGCGCTTGCTGCCTTTTTCGTCCTTCTGGGTCTGGCTTTGAAGAGAAGCAAAGTGAGTCTCGGATAGCGCCCTCCTATACTGCTTTCATGGTCCCGACAGGTTACAGAGCAGGATCCGTTGCCCGGGCATCCATCCTTTTGATCATTCCACTGTTCCTGTGCTGCCTTCAAGCATGGATCTGCATACTTGCACGCTGGATGCGCGCAGATATTGTGCAGAATTTCGCCTGTCCTGCACTGTGGAGATGTTCTTCTCAAGTGCCTGACGGACCCGGACTGCAGAAACGCACTCGCTTGTGCAAAGCAGTCCATGGCGGCTGGATCGAGCGGTCAGCTGACGAGATCTTAAGAATCTTAACCTAGCTGTCCCGGGCGCTCCCCGCTCTATAGGAACATGCACGCGTGCCGACTGGCGGTCTCTAGATGGTACTTGTAGTTACGCTTTCACCCCCTTTTCAGACTGCTTGTGTCTCCCTCTCTCTATCTGCGCGTTTGTCTCTCCTGCTTTTCTTTTTGATGTCAACTCACCCACTCGCCTGTCCGTCCACACATGCAGGTGCGAATGATTTGATTTTCAACCTGACCAACTGGGTTCCCTGCTGGTTGGTCGGGGGCACGTGGGACTAAAACAAGAAAGCCATACAGACAGACTGATTGACACACTGACAGGGATTAAGGCAGGAACACAAAGAGATGATCAGGTGTCCCCACCCGTCTCCGTTCCTGATTGCTTCTATGCTACCCGTTTCTGCCTGGGTCCCTTTTGACTTTCACTAACCAACTCTTCCACCCCGTCTGTGGCACACTTCCTTCTCGCTCTCCGTCCGTTGATCCCACCCGACAGTCGCCCCTGTCAAGTACACGAACCTCTTCTTTTTTTAAAACGCGGCTCTTCTCTTTTCTCCTCTCCTTGCAGCTTTCCCTACGACCGGCAGAAGTTTTTCTCCCTCACCACCTGTCTCGACGAGTGTTTCGATACTCCAATCTCCAGCAGGGAGGACGGAGGTGGGTCGTCTAAGAATGTCATTCACAAGTATGGTCAGAAAGATGCTCCAGCCTTTAGGAGAGAGGACGGACTGTAGTCGCACCCACTGGGCAGCTCCAATGTACGCAGTTGATGCCTGTGGATGGATGCGTAGGCGGATTGTGAGGCTTAGAGGCTGGGCCGAAAAGAAAGAATAAAACAGCACACTCCTGCGTGTGAGACCTGTCTTGCGTATCTCTCTCTCTCTCTCTCTCTCTCTCTCTCTCTGTGTATGTGTGTGTATGTGTGTGAAAGAGGCAAACTGTGAGCGTACGTGCCTGTGTGGAAGGCTGCACATAACCTCGGATGTGTTCAGGCAAACAACGAAGTCGGCACTAGCGCTCATTGCATGCACGATGCAAATACTTATCGAATGAACAAATGAAATCCAATACAGGAATGCTGCACTTACCGAACAAGGGCAAATGCGACCAGCCGAAGCCCGCTCCCGGTTTCCACCCGCGGATTCTCGAGGGACATTGGTGGCTCTCCGCAGGTTCGCAGACTCCCCCGTCTGTGTGTATGTCTCTCTCTCTCTCTCTCTCTCTCTCTGTGTGTGTGTGTGTGTGTGTGTGTGTGTATGCATGTGTGTGTGTATGTGTGTGTGCGTGTGTGTGTGAAATTACCACTGTGTATGTGCGAGTCTATTTGTCCGTCGAAGAACAAAAATAAGAAAGGAAAAGAAAAAGCACACACTCTGTCAATGTCTGGACAGGGGTGCGCACTTAAGTTGTGTTATACTTTTGTCCACGTGTATGTTAACGCGCGTGTTTATCCCATCTCCATTTTTTTTTGGTTCACCGATTTGTCTGCATGTGCCAGAGATCCGATTGTCACCATGGTGAAGGCCTTCACCGAAGACCACTGTGTCGTCTCCATTCCCAAATGCAGGAATGACAGAGCTGGAGTGGTTTGACTGTCAACGAGTAAACGTAACGAGACTGGAGATCGGCAAACAGGGAGACGGGGCCAAGAGTAATGAGGAAGGAGAGATTGCAAGGAGACAATCCGATGGGGGTTCAAAGATGCCTTCTGGGCCCGAATCTGTCGGGGAGAGGCGTGATGAAGAAAGTGGAACGGCCTCTCTCGGCTCCCATCATGCTTTTTTTGGCAGAAGTGAGCCTGAGGGGATGGGCTCATCGTGCCTTCCTCGGGAGCTGCCCAGTCTGTCACCGACCTCGAGACGGAACAAAAGGAGGAAAGGAACAAAGAGGCGCCGAGAGCTTTTGCCATCGCCGTACGAAGGTCATTAACAGAACATCGCCATCTGCCAACTCTCTTTCTTCTGTGGGTGATTGGAGAACATGCACAGACAACGGACATCAAAGTACGGGCAAGAATGCTGCTGCTTGGGACTCTCTCTTTCTCTCACACAAGCTCTCTCTCTCTCTCTCTCTCTCTCTTTCTCACACACACACACAGACATACACACACACACACACATACAGAACGGCAACAATGACAGACTCCGGTGGATGCAATCACCACCTCTGTGCTTCCACGATGCATATCGGTGTTGTGTCTTTTTCATGCCCTTCGCACCTATCAATAAGGAATTCGAGGGTCGGTTTTCCTTTTCATTCTACAGGGGCGGGCAAATGATGAATGTACGGCACAAGGGTGCTCGACTAGGGAATGTACAGCAGCTGCTGTATGACCCTGCGTTTGTTTGCGCAGGGCACTCAGAGGTGTGGAGGATGTGGGAGTTCTACAGGGGTGATATTGTAGACCAGAGGGGTCGACGTGTGACGAAGCACGCGCAGGACATCGGAGACTTTGCAGTCAGAACAGGGGCAGAGGGGGGGAGCGGAGAAAATCTGGAGGTCGGAGGTCGTCTCTTTTGGAATTTTGACAGGCCCTACACCGTACTTGACTTCAGGTGAGCACACCTTCAACCACAGACATGTGCACGTAGGAGAGTAGGGGAAAGGACCGAAGAGGAGAGACTGTGTGCTGTGTGTGCTCCTTTTGCTGCTGAAATGTGTCTATTCGAGGTCTTTGCAACGGGGCTGGCCAGAGGGTGTGAGTAAAACCAGGGACCCAGTGCGATTCTGTGAAGGAAGGAAAAAACCAGGTGTGGATACGTTCGCTGAAAAAGCCAAGTGTGTTTTCCTCCACTGTTTCAAATTTGGCTTCGTGCGTTCCTTTTTTTTGTACGGGATGTTGGGGGGCAATAGAAATCAATCGCGATATGTCAGATATGGTCGGTCGGTCGGTCGGGAGGCTTTGTGATACCATGCGCATTTGTTCGTGGAAAGACAACAACTGAAGGTGTTTTTCCCCCCTCCCCCCCCCTCTCCCTCTTGTTGCCTCTGAAGCTTTCCTCTCTTTCGTTCCTCGCTCTTCCTGGGCCTCCCTCCCTCGATTCCCCTCGAGTCCCCTGTGTTGTCGCTCCCTCCTTTTCTTTCCTACTATGGTGCGCGCAGGGAGGACGACTTTGTCCTTTTCCACTATTGTGCTGCGTTGGCCCCGGTGTGTTTGTTCATGGGGGGGTGGGAGGGTGAATGCACTATGATGTTTGTGTTGGCTCATCCAATCATCACGCGTTCACTTTGGACACGGACAGTGGAGAATATGATGCGTGCGCTGAAGTGAGGCGTGCATGGCTCTTTCGCAGTCAGATTGCACCCCTTACAGACCCCTGCATGCCTCTATACAATAAAAAAGAATTTGATCTTTGAAAAAAACGCCCTTTGGTGGAATGCTTATTGTCTTGCAGGTACGGCTGCCCTCCACAAAATGGTGGTCTTCCTTGGTGCTCTATTCTCGCACGCCCACAGCTCCAGAGGAAGGTGTACGTACCATGGAATTTCATGTTCAAAAAATGGGTTTTCAAAGGCATGATGGCAGCAGTCATGTGAGATTGACCAACAATCATGAGGGCGAAGTCATAGAAAGAGAAGAAAAGAGAGCAGGAGGCTCATCTTTCCAGCCGTTCTGCTTTGTGAAAGAGCTGGACAGACCTTCTCTGGATTTTAATTGACTCTTTAATACTCTTTAATCAAAGTTGATAACCTGGATTTAAATATATGATTATATTAATTCATTTATTTTTGCCTCATTTATCAATGACTAGATCAATGATCGAGTTACTAGTAATCAATCGATCTAAATCAATCGATCGATTACTCAGGCTCCTTTATAGATTTATTCAGAAAATTATTTAAATTTACAGTAAATTCATGCAACAACATTCATCTAAATTCACTCAGTTATCGATCTTCTTAGATCGAATCTCTTTGTTTGATTCCTAGGTTTGATTCTCTTTTAAATTCTAGATTGAATTGGAATTTAGAAGTATTATCGAAGTATGTTAAAGTCTAGGTTAAAGTCAAGATTATAAAGCCTCGGTCTATAGGTCTGAGTGTATGTACATAACTATGTTTTTTTTTCTGAATATAGTTCTAGAATTTGCTAGCTAGATATTTTGCTCAAGTATTACCTAGGGCACTATTACTTCTATATATTAACAGCAGTAAGACTGCAAGAATGAACATTTTGGTCTTATTTGAATGTATGGTTCTATATATGGTTTCGGAGTAGTATGGATGCAAGCAAGTCATTGGTGCTGCACAATCTTCCGCCTGCTTTTTTTGTTGTCTCTCTGACTCAAGCTGCACATGGTCCGAAGCCGCCCTACTTTTTTCCTTCTCTCCTCCCCCGATTTGGTTTCAGGGAACTCACCTGATCTCACGGATGGATTTCGAAAAGCAAGGGTAGGGACTGAGTTTCTCTTTTGTTCCCGCCAGTCAAATGCGAGCGTTGCTCTTGCAGACGCTGCTCTCACGCTCCCACCTCGTGGCAGACTCCAGAGTTCCAGAGAGAGAAGAAAGAGGAGCGACGCAGAGAAAAACCCAGCTTTGTCTGTGTGTGTGCGAAAGCCAAGGGGACCACCCCCCTGCTCTTCTCTTATGTCCCTGGACATGCGAAGAGAGAGGGATTGAATTTAATAGGGATTCGGTCCGTCTCTCCTTGTTCAGTCATCCCTTTTTCCCATTCATCGCTCCGGTGCACCGTTGAATTCAGCCAGACAGACGGACAGATAGAAAAGCAGGCAGGCAGACGGAAGAAATCAGAGGCGACGAAAGAAGCAGTCAGCACCCTGCATGCATGAGTGACCTCCCCTCATTCCTTGATTTCTTGAGTCAATGTCGACACAAAGAAAGACACCTGGATAGAAAAAAGAGACAAAACGGAATGCTCGACCGATCCATTTGCGAAGAAGAACACCAATTCCATCCATACGCCCGCTTCTCCTCCCGCTTCCCCTCCCGTTCAACCCGTTTCGTTTACGAGTACAAGAGGAGAGCAGCCATCAGCACGACGACAATCGCAAGGAACTCGAGGAAACCCTGAGGACAAACAAACAGGCAGGCGGGAGAGGAT
>JAHBMJ010005935.1:16482-26482 GCA_018398765.1 Chromera velia | reverse complement strand
GTCATTTACCTCTCGATTTCTCAAATGTTTTGCTGTTTGTCGGCAGGCGATAGAACGAGAGGGTCCAAGAGCAGATAAGCGTTTGATGGGACTCTCTCTGGTTTTCGTTTCCGTCGTTTATTCTCTGTCGTTCCTTCCCTCCATTCTCTGAGTGTCATTCTTCCACCGCCTTCCTCTTTGGCTCTTATGCCTCTCTGCGTCGAAGGACTTGCTTCTGATGGACCCGTTGGTTGTGTGTCTCTTGTGCGCAGACTGGTTCCACACCAACAAAGGATGCCGCAAGGGCTGGCTCTGTAAGTCTCTGAACTTTTTTTGTTTGTTTGCATAGCATGACTGTGAAGGGTCGAATCGTTCTGTCTGGACTCCCTGCCGCTGGTCTACTCCCTGGGCTCCAATCTCTGTGTCTCTTTCTCCCTTTCTGCCCTTCCTGAGCCTAAGTTCCAGCCGTTCTCTCTTTGGGATTCAGATTTTGTGTTTCGAGTTCCCCCGTGGTCCACTGCCGGGCGTCAACACATGCATCCTCCCCTTCGTACTCCAGCGTTCCTTCTGTTCACGACTCTTGCACTGTCATTTCTTTGTTCCCTTTCTGCAGGCACGCACTGCCACTACTGCAAGCCCCTGCCCATGACCAAGGGCAAGAAGAACCCCCGACACCTTCTGCTCAAACCCCGCAGAGAGGGCGCGCCCCACAGCCCCGTGTTCTCCTGCCCCGACCACGATTTCACTCCCGGCTGCCTCTCTCCCCTGCCCCTTCCCCCTGCAGCTGCTCACTCTGAGTACGGTGGGTTTTCTCCCCTTCAGAAGAACCAGGGATTCCACATGAAACAGGGGGTTGCCATGAGATCGCCCTCTGCTTCTCCCTACGTCTCTGCCTCGGGAGCGAAGACCCCAGTGGCAATCCACCAGATGCACCAGTACCACGGGGTCTCGATGTGCTCCACCGCCCCAGAGAGCCGCAAGAGCTCCATGCCCAACATCCAACACACCGCCGCAGGTGCACCCCTGAGTCCCCAGTCGCAGCAGCAGTATCTGCAGCTGCCCGTGCAGGCTCCGCACCCTCACGGTCCGAGCCCTGGAGGGCCCAACGGCAGGGGTACAGGGAGGTGGGGACACACCCACACCCACAGAGAGGGGGGCAGCACCAGAGCGCAGGCGGGACTGACCACGGTGTCAGCCTGTGGTGAGGGGAGTCGCCGTGTGGGAGGCGAGATTTCGATGAAGCGCCTCCTCGGCCTCGTCGCAGCGAAGCTTGAGAAGGGACCGGAGGCAGGAGAGGAGACTTGTCGTCACTGAGTTGGAAGGAAGGGAGGGATGAGTGGGACAGTAAGAGAGGGGGGGGGGTAAAGGCAGCGCCACCGATGAGGTTGTTAATTTAAGGGAAGGTAGACCTCTCTACCAATTGGCGCTTTTTTGGCCGCTGCCTGCCTGCCTGCCTGTGTGAAGAGATCACAGAGAGAGATCGCACGCGAAAGAAGGAACGAGAGCGAGTTAATATGCATTGTGAAAAGGACCGTCCGCTTCTTTTCGTTCATGGCTGCGCTGCTTCGTCTTCGCTTCTGTCACAGAGGCGTGCGTTTATTGGTTGAGGGACTGCGAGAGGGAGGGAGGGAAGGAGTGAGTGAAGGTCTGGACAGACGGACGGACGGAAGTCTTCTTTCTTCTATTTTCCCTTCTTCCTTCCTTTTTCTTTCTTTCCTCCGAATTCTCTGTCCGGGAGCTTTGGGGGGATGCCTCTCTTTCTCTCTGTTTCTTTCTCTTTTGATTGACTCCTCAGTAGGCCAACAAAAACAATGACCGACAGAATTCATTCCTCATTCATCCATATCTCCAATTGGGTTACATGAAAACGTGAGCAGCCTGACACGCTTGTCGGTGGCTCCCGTCTCATGATATGTCTGTCTGTATTTTCTTCATTCGTTCATGTGTTTTTCTTGCGACAATGACCTGTGATCGTGCAGTTTTTCGTACGATGTTGTGACCAGCTGGTGCGGTACGAGGGAAATAAACCAAAAGAGGACAGGATCATTGGATGTCTTAGTAGATTCATGCATGTGTTGCGTGTTGCAAGTTCGTGTTGTGCAGTGTTTCATGTGTGTGCGTATTGTGTTCGTGTGTACTGTCCATCTATTATTTACGTATTCTGTCGCTGCGTTTTCGTGCATCTGTGTGTATACACATCGATGAAGGAAGTCTTGAGTGACTGTTGCTGAGATGCGCTTTGGTCATCGTCGCTGTCCGCTCTTTCTATCCTTATTCTTTCTGTATCTTTTCTGTTTTCGTTCTGTTTGTCTGTTTGGGCGGTCTCCGGACGAAGGCCGGCGCTTCGGTTGTCTGACTTATTGAAAAGCTGGAGCTGCAGAGTGAGTGAGTCATGAAGTGAGTGCGCAGGCTTGTAAAGCTGAAGGAAGGACAGAAGCCTTCGGGTGTCTGTCATTCTTTTCTGAATTTTCTTTCCGGTCTTTGTGGCCGAATTCTTGCTGATGATTGACTCCATCAATCAATCAAATTTAAACAAACCCTTCACGGCCTCGTGCTGGTGTGGGCTTTTTTCCCTGCCTTACAGTATCGCACTGGCTTTCTTTCGTTGTCCCGTCGCCGTTTCACGACAGTCAGTCCAGTGTGATTCTTTTGAAAGGAAATGAAGAGCTGGAAAAACAAGATGCTGTTACGAGTCTTTCTAGCTTCACTCTGTTCTGTTGATCTATATATCTGTCTGACCGCACGCTTGCCGTGTCAGCAAAGAAAAGGATCCGCCAGCCATGATGACCATTGCACCTCTTTCTTTTCTACACGCCCCAACCAGCTCTGAGAGAGCATACGGGTAAGTTCCCATCGCTCCTTTCTGTAAGTTCTTTTCATCGGCCGGTAGATTTTTTCCCCTTCATGGAGGGATGAAGACGTTGGTCAGGAAGGAAGGAGACTTTGCCACGCAACAGTTTGGCTTGTCTTTGAGGTCCTGATGCATGCAGACCGCGTCTGTATCATCAGCCAGACGAGCTTGGCTGTTGCCGCCCGCTCTCGTTCTTTCCTGCCGCATCTTTCTTCCTCATAGCACAAAGTACGTATGTAACGATGGCAGCTCACGTTACGTGGCAGTCCAAACTTGAAGAGGCTTTTGTCATTGAAGGCCCCTGCATGCATTGATCCATTCATTATTACGCATATGACCAAGAAGGAAGCATGCAGTCTTGACCGGCCGATGAAGTGAGCGAGCGATGGCTGTCTACCTGTAGAGAGCTCACAGACTTGGACTTCATTTGAATCTAGATTTGAATGTTGTTGTAACCCAAAAGAAAGCGCTCCCGCCTCGGCGGCTGAGAGCAGCCGTCCACCGCCTTTTAAGGCGGAATAGTAAACTGAGCAGTGAGCACCAGAACCCACTAAACAACACTGGGCCAGACCTAACCAGAATATAGTGAACTATATATAGACATTAAATGTAGATTCAGTCATTGCTAGAGTTATTGAAGAACATATTATGTATATAGTTAAGCTTCTTTCTCTAGTTCGTTCTAGGTTCTTTGTGAAACTGCTATACGTTATCAAAGCGTGACTAGAAAGAAAATGAGAATTAAATAAATTGACTTAATCAAAAATAGTGCTAAGCAAAAGAGAATGGTGTGTGTCGCTTACGTTCATGACCTAGTGGTTAATATACAACATTAACAAACAGAAGATCATAGGTTCAATCCTCGCTACCTGCCTTTTTAAGGATCAACAAGAAAAGAGACGGGACGTTAACATCCTGTACTATACAGATTTTGGCCTGTCGCATTTCGATCGAAATCACATGAAAGACTTCTGAAAGACTTTCTGGAAGACTACTATGAAATCAGATTGATCACTGAATCGCAAGAAAGCTCCATGCTCCTGACATCGATCGAGTCTGTCACTAAGGATCGACCTGAATCGCTCCAGCGACATCAAGCCCTGAAGACCCTTGAACCTCTGCAAGCACTTACTAGCGCCAACCCCTCTAAGTAGGCCTTAACACATGCATGGGTTTCGCATTCACACTATAGCATATGCATGCACATGCAAAGACCTGGCCCCCAGACTAGGCGACGCACAGTGATAAAAAAAAAGAAAAAAAAAATCTCGAGAAGCCTAATCTTTTTTATTTTTCTTTTTTATTATTTTATTGGAAGTGCTAAACATATAACACAAACATATCTAACTACAAAACCTACCTTTGCTAAGTTTGCTTGGACCTTTAACCACCAGACTGAAAAAAAAAAAAAAAAAAATCTCGACATGTCTATTTTTTTTTTTTTTACCACTGTGCGTTGCCTAGCTAAAAGTGAAACTGGGATCCTAGATATGATTCAAACTCTAGTTGAAGCTAGTCATTTAACCTTTATTTTTTTTATATATACAATAAAATTTTAAATAAATAAAAAAAAAAGAATAGACGTTTTCAGATTTTTTTTTTTTTTACCACTGTGCGTCGCCTAGGTATATATAGTAGCTTGGCTCCCCCCGGTCACCTTTTAATCCTACAGACCAGCGTTCAAAGCCAACCTTTTCTCATAGTTCAGGAGAAGCCCCTTTTGAGCCACTGGGGGTCATTTATCATGTTTTTGCATGTGTTTTCTCCTTTGGGGGAGGGCTGCCGAGCTTGTCTCTTGCTGAACGTTGGAAGCCTCGAAGGCTAGACCACTGGTCTAGGCAGTCTGAGACAACCATGGCATATGATGATGATGAATTGAGGCAGTTAAAGCCGTTGAGCCCTGGGCTGAGCCTATAGCGCTGAGCAGGATATACTATACCAATCAAACCTAGAATCAAACAGGATTTATAATATATGTTATTATAGTTAATCAATCAATCAATTACTAGGTTAATTATGAATTCACTTAAATTCATACAAAGTTCTACAGTCACTGCTAGTGCTTAAAATCACGAAAATTCATGATACTTAAATTCATTTGTAAATTCACTCGATCAGTTTTGCAGGGTAGACAAAAGACGTTCAAAGTTAAAGATAGAAATGGCATGAATCGTCATGGGAACACACTGCATGGGAATCTGGGATTGCAGACTCCGGAAAAAGAACGGGTCGATCGGAACCTAGGTCGGAACAACTCAGTTGCGGCTGTATGTACTTTGTATCACGACGACAAACACCGTGATACGTTACACGGAAGACGCACATCACTGGCCATGCATCATTGCATCTCCCAGAACCTCGCTGCCACATGCATGCACTACAGTGGATGACCCTGTGCTTGACCTCACAGACCTACTGACAAACAGCACTGCTTAGATTCTTTTCAAAGCCGCGCCTTTCTGGCGGATGCACATGCACAACCGTCCCATTCAAAAGAGCAATGGGACTTTGAAGCATTAGAGGAAAGCTAGAACAGAACAAGTGGTCGCCTTAGATGCTTTTCTTCTCTAAGTGCATGCCCGACCAAACGAAGGCCCCAGACGTGCTTGCATTCGAGTGCCGTTCTCTTGCTTACTCTAGCTTCATTCAAACAACTGCCTCTTGGGCATTCCGCCTGCATGCTTATATGACACTGGCATGACGCTACAGCTTGTGGAATCAATTCACACTCCAACCAAACGGCAAATGTCCAAATGAAAGAGAATGCCAATTAAGAAACCAACAGTCTGCACAGCCTTTGCTTTTCGTTGCCTCGACCCACGCCGTGATGCATCGGCAGCTGCTGGCAAACGGAGAATGCCCCCCCACCGCCCCCTCGACACGCGCTTTGACGATGTTTCTTCAGTATTAATATCAGCCAAAGGGCTGCACGACATGGCTGATGAACTTTACATGAAGTTGTCGTCAGCATGAGCACAGAACAACTCAGTCCTGCAGGCGGCTATACAGGACTTTATTCAAAGCAAATATTAATAGACAGAATCGAAAAACGAAATTTTGAAAAAAGGAGCGAAAAAGATCCTCTTTTGTGGCTGCACGACGGGAGAATTTTCTTTCATTTCTTTATTTTGGTCTTTCTCACACACCGCCCTGAGAAACAAGATTTCCACACCCCTCCCTCCATTTCACTTTTATCCTTCCAGCCGTTCCTCCATCAGAGAAACTCCCGCTCGATGTTGAGACACAACGAGCGAACAGACAGAAAGAACGACCGAAAGCCCAATCGTGCAGACAGAACGGTCGACCTTACAGGTGCGCACATCGAAGGACCAACCAAGCACACGACTTGGAGGAGCAAAAAAAAAAGATCGACGAACACGCAAACACGCGCATGCAGGCCTGCGAAGACTTTCAAATAAAAGCAACAGAAACTTTTTTCTCCTGACACTTTTTGATCATCAACCACAGACCAAAACAACATAACAAAACAAAAACCACCAAAGTTGCAGACATTCCAGAGAAGACAGTTCAGAAAAGATAAACGGAAAAGAAGGAACGAAAGCGGCGAGAAGAGAAAAAAGCAAATCTCCATTCTCACACCAGCAACAAAGAAAGGGCACACGACCTCCAAAGTGTTTGTTGTCAGGAAGAGTTTCCGTGTCCTTCAAACCTTTGTTCTGTGTAACCACCCCACATGCATGCAGCCATGGACCGTCAAAGAAACGGAACAAAAACCACCAAAGACGCTGACTTCGAATCTGTACCTCTAGATTCTCGGGGCGAAAACAAAAAGGCGAAACAAAAGGTCCGGTAACTGTGCCTGGCACTCAAATGCGAAACGAGACACAAAAGCGAACAGGGGCACGCGACAGAGACGAAAGCCAGTGCAGCACATAAAATGCTGTTGGTTTTTTTTTTCTTCTGCACAGAACGGTCTCGCTCATTTATTTCCCCACTGTAACAAAAAGATTGGATGGGGGTTGCTGTAAAAAATGGACAGACTTGCCGAATGATCACAATGAAAGTTTCATTTCTTTCTTCGGGTTCTTTGTTCCTTCATTCCTGTCCTTTCAAAGGCTCACATCATCACGACTCTCCCTCATTCGACAGACGTCCCAACATCACCGCCTTCGTTCCTTCTTTTTCCTCTGCTTGTGTGTCCATCAACATACTCACTCATTCTTACACATGCAGACTGAGACAAAAACACCTTTTGAGAAGAGAAGAGAGGAGCAAAACAGGGAAAGGGATCGCGTGCGTCGATCGCTTCCTCCCCCTCTCGATTCGCATCCGTTCTTTCCTCTCATTTCTTTCTTCGATCACTAATTCGAAGACACTTTCATTTCTGCTTTCCCTCATTGCTTTTCAAGGAGACCTTTCGCCTCTTGCTTTTCAATTGATGTGCCTCACTTCCCGTTTTTCGTTTCTTCTGTTCTCTCCTCGCCCTCTGGCCCGCTTTCATTGTCTCTGCGCTTTTGTTTTCTTCATTTTTGCCTGACAAATCACTTCAGTTTGAAAAAAGCCTTCCGGTCTTCTTTTCGAATGATCACATTCTCCACACTCTCTTGTCGTACGAAAGTGGGCATTTTCCTCACTCACCCACTTACTCTTCCTGTATCTGCTGACAGAGACAGGATCACATGCTTTGAGGAGCGAGGGCGGAAAAGAGAAGAATCGCGTGGACTGTCCAATCACCACTCTCTTGTCGTACGAAAGTGGGCATTTTCCTCACTCACCCACTTACTCTTCCTGTATCTGCTGACAGAGACAGGATCACATGCTTTGAGGAGCGAGGGCGGAAAAGAGAAGAATCGCGTGGACTGTCCAATCACCCAATGTCATTCAACGTGAGAAGGAGCTAAGCTTGGATAAAAAAGACAGAAAGAGAGGGGAGGTGCCTTGCAGTGTTTCTTTTATTTCTTCTGCGTGCGGGTGCTTTTCTCTACTATCCCCACCGTCTTCTGTCTTTCGTCTAGCCTCTCTCTCTGTGTCGTCCTTTTTTTGGCCTTTGTTTCCCTTTCGAATGGGGAACCATTCCGTTCCGCTTTGGCGTGTCTTTCCAGAACATTTCTCTTTTCGGAGTCTAATGATTCTTTCACTCCTCATGCATGATTGTTGAACGGCCGCCTTGAAGGAAAACACAAAAGACAACTCAAAAGTCCAGAAGACAAAAGCCACGAATGGAAGCGATAAGAGCGAAGTATACATGCAAAGCAAGGGAAGAGAAGAGGAGAGGAGCGAAGGGAAGCGACGAGACAGGATTGTCAATTTCCTTCTCTTTCATTAATGAATGAACGAATGAATGCACCCGCGAGTCGAGACGTCCCAAGCTCGACCCCCCTGACTGCTTGATACATCTAACAGAGAAGGACTGTGAAACGACTAGAGTACACACAGGGGGGTGGGCATGCGGCTCTCTTTTTCTTTCCATCCACGCTCCTTCCATCTTGCTCTCCCTCGCCCCAGTAGACTCACAGACAAGCACGCATACAGTGCAGGGGAGAGTAAACGGAGGCAACAATGAAGAGCGTCGATCCTTCCGAGGCAAAGAAGACTGACAGGTGGACAGGCAGACATTCAGACGCTCTTTGTCGTTTTTGTACTTTCCCCTCATCCCTCGTTGCCTCTCTTCCCCTAGCTTCCTCCTCTTTTGTTTCCACTGACCGCCTTCTATCAGTGGGTAGACAAAGAACAAAAGCCTCTTTCAGCTGACTGACAAGTCGATGTCAATAAATCCATGCACAAACAAATCAAAGAGGACATAATGAAAGGTGACGATGTTGTGTGATGAGGAGAGAGAAGAAACAGACAAGAGAGTAGGGAAAGTGTCAAAGATTGAGACACAAGAGCTGCCAACGAGGCGACCATGGAAAAAAGAAAGAAAACAAGATACGGAGGAGCGACAGACACTGAAAGAGACGACGCAGTTGAGGTAAGGTTACAGTCAACCAACCACCCGAGTCCGTCAAAAGAAACGAAAGATTGATCAACAGATCCTCCCCTTACTCCCGTGAAACTTTCCAGAAACAGTCTCGTCTTTCGTCTGTCTGGTGCTCTCCCGTTTGCATTCTTTCTTCGCCTCTCGGTTGAAAATCTTTGCATGGAGATCGAGTATCGTCTCTGCATGAAGTCTCTTCTTTGAAGTCTTCCCTCCTTTCCATCGCTGTTCCTCTCCTTTCCTCTCTCTGTGTAGCAACATGCGCTACTCCTTATGGCCCTTTTCTCTCTGTATTCCTCTTTTTTATTCGTTCTTTGTTACCAATCTGATACATCTACCTCCTGATCTCTCCATCCAATGACTGACAGACGGAAAAGGAAAAGCATGCATGAGGAAAGTAGACGACTCGGCTGGGTCTTTCAATCAACACATCCATCACCATGCGCCTTCGTTTGCGCAATGTGGGTCTAGTGACCTCCTTCACTAGTCCTCACATCTGGCAAAAAGAGATTGCAATGGTGACCGGGTCAGCAGAGAAGAGAAGACGGAGGAAAGGGAAGGGAAGGAAAGGAAAGGACAGAGAGTGAGGGAATCAATTGAATCGAATCAGCATTCCGCACATGGAGGGAGGAACCAAACGTCGTTCAACATGAATCATGCATCTGAAAGAAGGTTCCTTATGTGATACACACACACACACACACAGAGAGAGAGAGAAAGAGAGAGAAGGAGAGGGTCTCACATACAAGTAAAGGTAGGTGCAGGAAGAAGAACGGACCAAATGGATCGGTAGACCATCGGCCTCAGACAGAGAGAGAGAGAGAGAGACATGCAGATCGAGGGACAGAGGAAAAAGAGGGGGAGGGAAATGGGAAAAGAAAGGAGCCGACGGCCCCTTCTCCCTCCCCTTGTGTGATCATGAATGCATGCCGACACACACTCTGTCTCTCCCTCATACAAGCATCCACACGCAGGCTCCCTCTCTCTCCCCCTCTCTCTCTGTGTCCATCATGTAATCACATCAGACACAATTCATCTCTTCTTTCCTCTTCATTCCTCCCGAGGGGCTCCGAAGGTCTCCAGGTGGAGCCCCGCGCCGCCGCATCCCTCCGCCCATGGGTGAGTGCCTCCATAGACGTACTTGGTGGGGGAGTCGGGGAGGGGGCTGGCGAGAGGGGAGACGGGGGGCGCCTCTCTGCCCACTGGGTTGTTCTGCATGCATAGAGGCAAAT
>JAHBMJ010005935.1:0-16439 GCA_018398765.1 Chromera velia | reverse complement strand
GGGGGGGGGGGTTGTAAGCAGTCTGGAATTGGAGTCGCACGCACACACACATACAGTCATTGCCATTCGAAAGGTTTGTTTTGATATCCAAAGGCGCTAGCGGGAAGAGGAGGGAGTCAGGTGAGAGAGAGACACGCTCGTAGAGAGACAGAGGACTCGTCACGAGAAGCTTCCTGGTAGCACTGGTGCAAGAGAATAGGTGCATACTGCCTGCATCCATAGACAAACCCACCCACCCATGCACCGATACGGCAGACAGACGGACAGACGTACCTCCTGGTTCGGCACTGCCTGGCTCTTGGCAAGTTTCCTGAGTTTTTCCCTCCTCTCCTGCAGGATGGCCTCTGCGTCGAGAGTCTGGGGTCTCAGGGGGGCACGGAGGGGCGTTGGAGCTCCGTCCAGAATTTCGCCCTCGTCGTCTTTCTCCGTGTCATCCCAACAGTCGCAGTCTTCCGGGTTCTGCGGAATTGGGACACGGAGGGTCAGAAAGGGCAAGAAGGGAATTAAGTGTCTTGACACTGCTTCTACGCATTTTCTTGTGGATCATACTGCATGCCACGTACTTTGAAGAGGGCAGAGGAAAGTCTGCGGAGTGATCAGCAAAAGGAATAGAAGTCTCGACTGGAATGGAAGACAACTGCAATACAGACTGACACATCCATTCTTATAAGCAGTCTTATTGGTGAGGGGAACGGTGCAAAGGGAGATATTTTACGCACGGACTGACATCACACAGGGGCGAGGAGTCAGCCGGATGGATTCTGTTTGTTCTAAAGAGTCTCATCTTCTCTGGTTGCGTGTCTCCTCTGTCGTCGTCTGTGAGGAGAGATAGCATGTTGGAGACCTCGACCTCTGGAGGAGGGAGGACCTCAACTGTGTGAGTCGGCATGGGCACAGAGTTCTCTGATTGTAGGCTGTTCATTTTGCTTTTGGTTGGTGGGTTGCTTTGAAGCGAAAGCGAAGAAGTGGGGAAGTGTGCAAGAAGCGCAACACGCTTGGAGTGAAACAACAGAGACAGCTGGCTGGATATCTGGATCGCAGTTTTGCCTTTCTGGTTTGTCCAAGAATTTTCGCACTGGTCTCGAGGGAAAGAATGTTTTGTCAGAAGAATCTGAAGACAACTTTGACAAGGAACAGCTTTGACTGCAGTCTGTGCAACTGCAGTACGGAGGCGCTGCATGGGGAACTACATGGACAGATGTCAGTCGAGACATGTTGAGATCGAGATTTTGGGGGGATTTTTGTTTTCCGCGACGTCTCGGAAGCAGATTCCGTCTCAGTTCGCGCGCGCGCGCTGCATGATGACGTGGCGCGCGCAACACGTGAACAACACTGATTTGACGCACGCAATCGTGTGGCTAAAAAAACATGACTTATTCATAAAAGAAAAAACTAGTAAAGTTGGCCGCTAAACTGTTTGAAAAAGACAAAGACAATCTTCATGCATACACACACAAAAAAAATCATCATAAACGAACTTTGTATGGATTCTATGGAACATACGAATGCTTTAATTTAAAGTCGGGTCTTTTTTTACTCTATAAGTTTGCATGGCTGTAGATAGCATAGGATGACAGTACATTTTTTTTTATGACATTTATTTTCCTTAGGTATCAATATTTATGTACCTGACCAGGCTGACCTAGCATGACCGGCTGTCAGTCATCAGCTGTCAGTAGCTGTCAGTCAACTATCATTAACCAGAACTTGGTCCAGAAGCTAGCTAGAGCAACAGCCTAAAGGGTTAGATAATTTGGTTAAGTATGGTTGGGTATCTGTAAGTATCTGTTCATTATAACCGCTATTTATACTTGCAGACAGACACATGTTAGATGCTGCTAGGTACTGCGGTACATAAAATATAGGTGCATATTAGTTTATGCATGCATCCTAGGCATGCATCGATATAGAATCACCCTCATCTCAGCACCCCAGGTTACCTCTCTTAATTATACCCTCTTTAAAAGAGAAACCGTTTCTTCATCGTCTATCTACCTTGGTTACTCTTTAATTTTTTCTTGTGTACCCTCTAGTTTTGCCTTATTTTACGTTATTAATTCGTTGTATGTTCTCTCTAAATTTCTCTTAGCTCACTGAATTAGAACGCAAGACAAAGAGTCATTGTCTAATGATTGTCAAAGATTCAAAGTTCGACCATAGCAACGGCGTCTTAGACGGCGTAGCCACTAGCTGTCGATCTCTCTCCCCTTGCTAGTCCCCTTATTACCCTTTGCTCAGTAAAAAGCAACCTGCTCTGCATCAACAGTGCATTAAATTTTTAACATAAAAAATAAGCTATTAATTTTTACTTGAATTCAAGCAGCTTCGTACGGCTTTGTGTAGAGAAATCAGTAGGATAATCATTTAAATATTGGTTTTTTTATTCATTCTCTCTCTTTCACCTTTATTCAGTACTTTTTGGATGAACAGATCCATGTATGAATCAATAGACCAGTCAATAGAAACAGTCTGTATATACGTATGATCGATCCAAGTCCTTTGACAATTCAATTCAATTCAATTCATATATTTTTGAAACACTAGTTGAAAAAAAAATATAATACATATAGTTCCCTGCAGGTAGCTAGGATTTTGCAGGATTTTAGCCTAGGATTTTAGCGGATTTTATGGGATTTTAGCCAAGATTTTAGCGGATTTAGGCGGATTTTACCCAGGATTCTGCCGGACTATTTCTCTAGGATTTTAGAATCTAAAATCCTGGCTCTAGGGATTATAAAGACTAAAATCCTAGATCCTAGGATTTTAGAAATGAATGCCAGGATTTTATGGGATTTTATGGGATTATACGGGATTTTACGGGATTTTAACATAAACAAAAACAATAAAATAAAAGTCGATCACAATCGATGCCAGTTATCCCTTCTGTGCAGCCTTGAAGTGTGTCATTCATCTTTGAATTTAATTTTATTCATTTCTTTAAAATCCTGTAAAATCCCGTGTAATCCCGTAAAATCCTAGGAAGAGGCTAGGATTTTATCTTTCTTCCAGGATTTTAGATTCTAAAATCCTAGGTGTAGGGATTATATTTTTAACATTAAGAGTCCGGCAGAATCCTGGGCAAAATCCGCCAAAATCCGCTAAAATCCTGGCCAAAATCCCGTAAAATCCGCTAAAATCCTGGGCTAAAATCCCACAAAATCCTGGCTACCTGCAAGGTTATCTAGAAACAAAAATATAATGTATATATTTATTAATAAATAGAAACCACGGCTAGCTTTCGATCTATATGCAGGATGAGAGCGGATTTCATATCTACTTTCATATGGTGCATGATGCGCCAAGTAAGGCGTAGTGTGACCATGCTTCCTTTTTAATTCAACAAAAGAACACCTCCCTAATCACCCAATCGCACCCGGTACCTGGTACAGGCTGCATCATGATGGAAGCAAGAGCAGCAGCAGCAGCAGCTAGGAGCTGTCCAGGAGTGGGATGCCATCGGTTGCTTCAGATTCGTTGATGCATGGAGGATTGAATTGCGGCCCCTACTGCTTGCTTTGCGAACGTGTCCGACGTACAACGTCAGACGCAGCAGCCGCAAGGCTCCATTTCTTAGAGATGCTGACACTGCACTTTCTTAAAGGGATACAGGTTCAGCCTAGCCTTAGTTTGGTGAGGGACTTCAAGTGGCTTGCTGGGACTAAAGGATAAAAGGGCTGCTCCTTCTCTCTTCAGTTTTCACAAAGAGGGGCTGCTCCTTCTCTCAACGCCCTTCACCTGCCTGCGCGTGAACCTTTTCCAAAAGCTCTTGTGCATCTCACTGTCGTATTCCGACAGGTCTCACTTAAATGAAATGCGCCGAGGCGCCGTGTCACTGCTGCTGCAGCTTCCTGAGCTCCTCTCGTCTATCGCCGAGTTTCCCCATCAGGCTATTCCTCGTCTCGGTCTTCTGATTAATGAGAGTTTGTTTTGCTTGGATCTGAGTGTCGATGTCCGCTTGCCTTCTCCTGAGGTCGGGCATCTTTTGGGTGGCGCTTGCTTTTGATTGTTCGAGTTTTTCGATCTCACCCCTGATTCCAGGAATCACCGTTCTCTCCAAGTTGTTCTTCTCCTCGTATTCGCCATCCCTATAGATACCCTTCTTCTGCAATTCCGTCAACCTGGCCTCTTGTTTCTGCTTTTGAGTGCGCTTGGCTGCCAGGTCTCGCTCAAACCCTTCCTTCTGCTCGGCTATCTGTTTATACTCTAGGCCATAGTTTTTCTTTTGCTTCCTGAGAGTGTCAATTTCTTTCTCTGTTTCTTGGATGCCTTCGTTCGCTGTGTCGATCTGCCTTTCGAGCTCCGTGATCTTGTGCTGGACGTCTTCGATTTTTCCGGCATCCCTTTGTTGCGTCTTCTGAAGAAGTGCCAAAGGCCGTCGGGCTGCCGTGTCGTCTGCCACCACAAACCCTGCAGGCGCAGTCCCCGCATTCAAGCTGAGCGCCGAGGCAGTGGCAACAAGCCCGAGCAAGACAAATGTGATCTGGCGGAGGATCGCCATGGTGAGACTTGCTGTCACGGTCTTTGGAGTCCGACTCGGTGTGGGATCGGATCTTCGCGAGAAAACTCCGTGCTTGCCGGTTGAGTTTCAAAGCTCTGACACGCGAAATGGCGTGGAAGAGGTACAGCGGTGATGAAGAAGCTGCAAGCATAAGCAGCACATATGTGTGTACGATTGAAGGACTGCATGGTCGACGCTCAAACTATATATTAATATCGATCTATAATATACATGCATCGATATCGATATACGTATATACGGATGCACGCATGTATGCATGCAGAACGCGGCCTTAAAAAGTTAACAAGTCAGTTCGCGCGCATTGCGCGCGGAGTCAAGTGAGTACATGCGTGAGTGCGTGCGCCATCGCAGGAACTCACTTACCCGGCGGCAGCTGCAACCCCATGACGTGCGTAGACGGGCGGCGCGGGCCATGCAACGCGCGCGGCACCATCCATGGAACACCTCACATTTTCTGGGATTTTGCGCCTTCCAGGCCCCCATTTAGCTCGGCATTTCTTACATTTTTATTCTAGACGGGATTATAATTAACACACGTACAGATTAAAAATTGGCAAATTATAAGCGGATACCCTGAATATTAATTTATATGCAGTTTTGCCTAGGCTGACCCAGAGCCCTCAAAGCGCTAGACTAAGGGTCTCAATGGACGAAGGAAGAGGTGTACACATTGCTTATCAGGCGGTGAAGCCGCAATCCCCCCTGCCCAGCTTCAGGGCGGCTGGAAAAGAAAAAAAATGGCTCCTTTGGGGCTCTAAAGCTTGGGATCTGCCGGATAAGTCTTTCAGATGGGAGTTCTGACCTGCTTTTTTCTTCTCAACCTCTCTCACTAACAGTAGAGATCACAACAGGAATATGAAGAAAAGAACTCATTAGAGATATTCATGCAATGACAATTAATCATTCATACACGTACGTCCGTCTCCGCACCCACGTAGACGGCTCCGTGCGCGTGCAAGGCCACACGCGACCACTGGATACGCACATCATGCAGGTGGGCCCGGCCGGGATCCCGGGTGAAGCCCTGCAAAGCATAAAAAAAGAATGAAGGCATACAATGTTCAGGGGATGCGGATCGAGTGTTGTCATGTGTTGCGCATGAAGCAGTGTTGCGCATGCAGCACCCAGTGTTGTTCAGCGGATCAGCGAGATTCGCAGGTCATAAAATGGACCGGAATCACACACCATGGACATTCACCAGCTGCTGTATGAGTCCATGTCAGAGATGACCGGTCAGGAAGTCGAGATACTAAGAGCTGGAAACGGTAACAGAAATGAAAGCAACACAAGCTTTAAACAACACATGGAAAACGTTGGACGTTGATATATAGATAGTACACACTGCAGTCCAGCGCGGCAATGCAGTTGTTCGTCAAATGTCTGACGGGCAAGACGATCACGCTGGACATTGATAGAGTTTTGGGATCGAGAGTCAGAGACGTAAAGAGGGCCATAGAGGCCAAGGAGGGCATTCCATGGAGAGAGCAGCGCCTCATCTGTGGGGAGAGACAGCTGAAGGACCGCACGTTGCTGAGTGAAGCGGGGCTGGGCCGGGATGTGATGCTGCAGTTGGTGTTGAAGGCAGCCCCATCCGCAGAGAGCCGTTTAGAGTCGGATGAGTATTCGAGTGACGAGGATGTTGTAAGGAGGAGAGCGGAGAACCAGAAGGAGAAGTTAAGGCAGGAAGCTGCACAGAGAAAAAGAGAGGCAGAAGCAAAGAAGAAATTGGCTCTGAAGTCAGAAAAGGCTCTGAATTGGTGGGAATGTGGTGGTTCAGAGTCACGAGAGAAAAGCGCAGAGACGGAAAGGAAGAAGAGAGGGGAAGAAGGGCAACACAAGATTCAAAAAGAAGTTGGTGTCTCTACAGGTCCGCCCTGTTCAGCATGTGGACGTGTTTCTGGTTCAGAGGAACTCAGAGGAGCTTCGAATGAAATGGAAAAGATAAAAGAGGGAGAGACAGATGGGAAGGTCACCGAGGAAAAATCCGACAGTTCATATACAGGGAGGTTTCATGCCCTCTGTGGTCGTTGCTGGAGTTTTGGGTTTGGTCCGGTGGCAGGCTGGAGTTTCTCTGTGATTTCAGCTCCCTCTTTGGCATCGGCAGGGGGGGAGGGGGGTCCGTCCCTTCTCTTACAGCAAAATAGAGAGAAGAAAGGGGGGGGGGGAAAGAGCGAGAGGGGACCCTTGACGGTTGTGTTGCCCACGTGCGGGGGACAGAAGACAGTTGTGTCTCCTGTTTTTCTGCGCACAGCGACGGGGGTGTGGCAGGCGTTTGACATGAAAGAGGGAATGCTGAGAGGGTGGGAGGGGGGAGAGATTAAATGGGGTGAGAAAGCCCCCGAGACGTTCCTGTCTGCCTTAGAAGGCCAGTGGGGAGGTAGAACCTCAGACGGATTACGTCCTCAGTACCGTCTGGTCCCTTTGGATCTGCCGTCTCAGGAACCAGCTGAGGGAAAGTCTCTTTCTCCCCCCCCAGTAAGCACAGCCGAGTCAGCTCTGGTTGTGCAGACAGATGAGGGCTCTCTTGTGCTTTGGAAGAACCGCGTCGGGGTGTCCCAAACAAAACATTGCACAGAGAGGACGTATTTTGCATCCACACCGAAACAGTGGGTTTCAACGGCAAGAGAAGCAGTGGAGGCTTTTGGTCTCCCTGAGTGTGGGGCTCTGTGTCGAGCTCTGATGTCTGACTCTGACAGTTCCCCTCGTGTATATAAATACGCCCTGAAGGACAGGATGGACATGATTGGACTGATAGAGGGGGGGGGCGAGGAGAGTCTGCTGAGGGAGTTGCGAGAACGTGTGGGGTTTCAGAACGGAAAGCAATTGAAAGATGTTGTCAATGAGCAGACGAGGGGGGGGGACACCTTATTAATGCGAGCCGTGTACAATCAACAAGAGCGGTGTGTGCGTGTATTGTTGGATGCTGGTGCTAAAGTAAACGCGGTATATGAAGGGGAGTTCATCACCAAGTTCCCAGAATGGGGCGTTTACAGAGATCGCTATATGTCTATAGCATTTGTGAACGACAGACACACTCCGGGTCAATACATTGAATTTCTTCAACAACCGCACTCGCTCTTCAGCGGCTGGCCGGGGACCAAGGGCCTCACCGCGCTCTGGCTGGCTGTGTGGAGAGACAACGAAGCTTTGGTGCGTGTCCTTCTCGACAAGGGTGCAGACGTTCGTGCAGTGCCTGAGAGACTGGTACAACAGTCCAAATACACAACAGAACTCATTCGGGATGCAAAGCGCCTGAAGGACGTCTAGATCAGATGCGTTGAATTCACCAACAACGCAAATTGGTAAATAATAGATCAAAGGCCAACAAAGGCCAGTAAAGGTTCAACTTACGGCCTTTGGCACGTTAACTAACTGACTGACCAACTTATCAGCCCAAGTATAACTAATCAACTATATTAATAAAGTAATACTACTTGCTTAGTTCACACTAGCAATGATTTTATTAGAAATGTTTAGCATATTTTAATCTAGTTTTTTACTAGGTTTTTTAATTTCTAAACGCTATCAATTTAGAATGACATTGAAGCAACACACTAAGCAATACATGATATACTATAGGCATGTACGGCAACACATAGTCCTGCAAACAATATTAATATTGTTGTAGTTATCTTTATCTATATGGTACTAGTCTCATTACTATATCATTACTACTACTAACTGCTACTACATGACTAGTAGTTTAAATTTTATAGTAAATTTATATGACAAGCTATAGACGACCAACCCTTATTATTACGAGTAGCCTAATGTTAATTTTAATTATAAAAGCCAACCACAAGTTGGTTAGAAGGTTGGAGACGATGAATTGTCCAGGGTTTATTCTATTATAATTATGTTATTTATCTAAATGATTTATATACAATAAAATCTCAGCTTTGCATCGACTCTTGTCGATCCCTGAGGAGACGGCCTGAGAGCAACTACGAGAGACAGTTTGCCTCCTTACTCATGGAACAACCATACATTTTAGCTCGATAATTGGTATCCGTCATTCAATGGGAAAGCAAGTCTCACTTCTATACGATGCCGTTCTGAAACCTTTTGGCCAGAAGGAAGAGAGCGTTTACATTTGAGAAGGAAGATGGAGAAAGATGGAGAAGGAGACAGGAAGTAGTTTTGGGTAGTTCTGCAAACCTGCCCGGGGAACAGATGCCAGTTCTTAAGGGTTCCTCACCAACCTACAGTTAGACAGCACAAGCAGTTGGCACGCACGTATGCTGAGTGTGAAACACTGGCAACGGGGTCAGACGGATGAGGTTTTCTCCCTTTTTGGGAAGTGGTTCGTAGAATGGGGACAAAGCTAAGCCAGGCTACCGTTTTTACCCATCTCTTCAGCCGTCTCCGTCATTCTACCACCGTCTGCCTCAAAACAGGCAGGCTATAGAAGGAGCTTTGGGGTGAGATATGAAGGTGAAAGGGCGCAACCTAACCTAGCCTATCAGAATAAAGGTTCTCTGGCTCTTTTTTCTTCTGATTAAGCTAGATTTCGGTAGAAAGAGGACAAGGCCACGGGTTCTGTGTGAGGATATAAGACCACTCTACCTTGCCATGGGAATTCAGTGAGTGGCCGTCACGGGAAAGCCGTTCTTGCCTATGTTATCTTCCTTCATGGGAGAGGACTGTCTTAGCAGTATGTCCAGCTGCGCATCGAACCAGCCGAACGTTAAACGCTCATTTATGGGCCGATAGCGATGGTGAATGATGATGATGAAATATATATACAACTTGAATAAAAATAATTATAGAAATATATTCAAGTACTCAGGCTGTTACTTGGGCACCCCATAACAACATTTTAGTTCAAGTTGCACAAAATCCTTTCATAATGAAATGCATTACAACGCGCTCATATATAGACAATGTAACTCTGTTTGAATGCTAGCCTGAATGGCCGTTCAATTTATACATAAAAATTCTTGTCAGTGACTGCTCACTTAAATTGTAAAAGTGTCAAACTCAAAGAGAGCTTATGTCGGCTTGTGTATGTCTGGGGTCAGATGACGTGAGTACAGGTACGTCCAGAGATTCCGAATCTCTCTGCCACTTCAAGAGACCCGAAAGCGGCTGACTGCATGTCAAGTCCCAAGCAAGATCCTCTTGATGGATGGACGGACAGACAAGGATGTGGTGCGCCGCATTTTGTCGAAGCATATGCCACTTCTCTCTCCTCTCCCTCAATCCCTTTGTCGCCCAAAGACTGTCATCAGTCCAACTATGAAGTGCACTACGACCGATCCTTGCTGTGGGAAGCTTCTCGCTCCAACGTACTTCCAGCTAAGCAGGTCGACTCCCAGACACCCCTCCCCTTATAAAAGAGAAACCACACACAGACGAGAGAAGGCACCCCCTCCAAGCGGGGCTTCCTTGAGGAGAGTCCGGACGGCGTTTGACATGAACAACGGAGGAAGAAGTCGAGGACGGCGGAGAACGTTCCACGGTGGTTGAGCCTATCCCAAAAAGCACATGCATGCAGACACCCTGTGGAGAGGAGCAGGGAGGCATACATAGGGATGAGGATACAGAGGGACCACATACATACAGGAGAAAACTCGAAAAGAGAGAGAGGAGGGGGCGGGGGGGAGCAGGAAAGGGGGAGAGAGAGAGAGAGAGGGAGGGAGAGGGAGAGGGAGAGGGAGAGAGAGAGAGGGAGGGAGAGAGACAGAGACAGAGACAGAGACAGAGACAGAGACAGAGACAGAAGCAGAGAGAGAAAGAGACGACAAACGCAGAGGGAGAGACAGAAGCAGAGAGAGAGACGAGAAACGCAGAGGGAGAGACAGAGCGTGCCAAAAGGGAAAGGAGAGGGAGGAGGAGCCCATGACTGAAAGACTGAAGCACTTCCAGCACAAGCGTCGGATAGATCGAAGAACAGAGGGCTTGGAGGAGCGAGAGAAGCCCAAGAAAAACACCGAAGCAGGTTCACAACACAAAGTTCCCCCTCAACATGGCCCACCCCCCGCACGATATATGAAGGCCAGGAAAGACGAACCCTTAATTCCCGAATACAGCCGAAGCCGAAAGGGACGACGCACTCTGTCTGTATCCGGAGCTCTGACACATGAGGCGATTCGGAAATAGCTCCTGCAACAGAGCAGACACTGCGGGAGACCAGGCGAGGGCCAGACACAAGGGCAGGGGCAGACAGGGACCAACGCATGCACATATGCATGTGACTGACACCGAGCCACTGCATGAGCCCCTGCAGGTACTTCGCACCCAAGAAATCGGATGCCTTCTTGACTCTCTCCGTCGTGTCCACCTGCGCATGCAACCTGTGACAACGCCCTGAGCGTTGCCGAAGTGCCCCCACACGAGAGATGCGGACGCGTCAGAGCGCTGACCGCAGAGCTCTCCACACTGATTCCGTGAGTTCCCTCCCACTCTCGCTGCTGCTCGTCCGACGCGCGCGCGCGTGTGTGTGTGTGTGCGCGCGCGTGTGTGTATGAAAGTACGAAGACAATTTAAGTGAGTGCAAGTGAGCAGGCCCCTCGGGAAAGCCGTCACCTCAATAGGAAGGAATTCGGGTACTCATGCTGCCCCCCGCCGTCACCATCCTCCGGAGAACGTGCCGAGCTTGGGAGCGACTCACCCCGGAAGGCCTTCATCGCTCTCTCCCTCGCTTGATCGCCCTGCTCCCTCGATCCCTCACTCGCCCCCGCCAGGTTGATCGATCGATCGATCGATCGATCATGCCGTCCTTTTGCTTGGCATTGTTCTCGTAAGCCTCTGCAGAGAGGAAAGAGGAATAACCCACAAGAAAGGGTCTTGGAACCTTCTGCTTTCTTTTCCAACCCATCGGGCTCAAGTCCTTCCCTCCTCTACACCCAGCTCTTGCGTCTTCAACAATGCAAAGGAAGCGATAGACAGAGGAAGACACAATCAGCCCGAAAAGCTCTCGTTTGCTTACTGTGCTTTTTGTCACCAACCTCTATGCTTCAATCATGCAATAGCTGCTCTATGTTTTCAAAATCTGGCGCACTGTCCGGTTTCGTTTGTTTTGCATCTTATTTATTGCAGCCTCTCTTTTGCCTTGACTGGTATGCGATTCTTCAGGTGTGTTCCCTTTGCAGTTCTCACCTCATGCACAGCGTTGAGGGAGAACCTAAGACATCTGATTGACGTACAGATTTTCTAGGCAATTTAACTACCTCACCCTAACAGTTGCACAAGGTCCATGCAGGATTCATGCAATCAACAACGCACCGACCTCTTTGCCGCCTTTCGCTGCCTGCTGGGCGTATAGAAGTGCCTCCTGTGCCTGGGAACCAGACCTGTAGAGAAAAAGAGAAGGAGAGACAGCAGGGAGGGAAGAGAGAATGAGCCGAAGCAGGGCGAGATCGTCTGAATGCGGTTGAGTTCGTCAGCATGCATTGTGCTTTGTGGCGGCTTCCAGCCAGTGAGTGCAGCATTGAACGAACACCCTGATCGAGAGAACATCTGATCGACAGATTCAAGAAGTCAGTCCGCATAATGATTAAGGGGTTCGGTGAACTACTCACTTCTTTCTGCACATCGACCCTGGTCCTCGGTGCTGTCTGAGTCAAACGGTCTTCGTGTCTGCACGAATAGAAAGGGGGACGGGGACAGCAAAAGGAAAGAAGCAGCAAAGAAAGGCCATGGAAGGAAAGGAGAGAGGTGATGATTCAAAGCCCGGGAGACTCTGTAGGAATTCTGAGTTAGCAAAACTCTCAAACAGAGAGTTAAGAACTGGATCGACATCTTGAAGAAGACACTTTAAGTCTCTGATTAGAGGACCTGCTCAGATTGAAAGACCCGAATTGAAAAAAGAACGGGATGTTTTGGCGAGACCCGGTCGTGCATGCACTCGAGCTGTATTGTTTTGCTCTATTCCTTTGTGAACGACGCACTCATTATTGAGAATCTCCTGTCTCCGTTGTTTTAGCTGCACAAAGCAGTGGCAGGTAGACCGTCATCCCTTTTGAAGCTCAGAACTAGAGATGTTTTGCGAAGTTTGAGCAGGAAAGTAGACGGACCTGTTTTTATCCTGTTTTTAGTTCCATTTTTGTTTTCCTCGCGACGGACAATGGTGCAGCCGTGGAGTACTGCAGAGTCACGAAGGAATCTGAAGGCGAACAAAGGATGACAAACTTCGGGAAAAAAGGCTTGATCCTTGGAAAAGAGCTTTGATGAAAAAAGAATTTGCAGGCGACACGTCGGAATGGAGAGGCAAGACAGTCGGCTGACAAGGACAGTTTTTGTGCAGCCATGTATGTGCGTGGTGACGTCAGTTCAGAGGTAAGATGAATGCACAGACAAAGTCTTTGTGCATGCGATCAAAAGTGAAGGCATTTCTCCCGCCTCACAGGTCGTTGAATGCAATGCAAGAAGCCAAAAAGCAGCTTCAAGAAAACCCCCAGGGGAAACAAATGGTGAAACCAACGAGGAAGGATCGACAAAGGGAAGAAGTTACGGCTTTCTGCGGTAAAGACAGAAGACGGAAGGAGGGAACAAAGGGACGCGACAGAAACATGAGAAAAGGCGCGGTCCACAGAGACCTGAGTCCATGTATGGATTCAAACAACTTTTTGTCATGCAATCATGTTTGACTCTGTTTCTTTGATGTTCTACGCTAATGGACGTCTCTCTTCTTCCGCACAGAAAATGTCGACGAGGTAAGATGGGGCCTCTACTGTTAGTGCCTCAATATCGCTCTCCTCCCACCTCTCCTCAGTCTGACTCCGAGTCTCTGTCCCCTCCTGCGCCCCCAGACGCAGAAAAGAGAACTCAGTCGGGAGCGACATCTCCCCCCCGGAGAAACAGACGTGCGCTCGGTCCCGGAAAGCGAAACCACGGCTGGGCCCACAGAACGGAAGTTCGGGGCCTCTGGTCCAAATGTGTTTGGAATGATCTAACACCCAAACCGCCCCAGTTTCTCCGTAAAAATTCGCCAAATGCACGCCCTCTAGACCCCCCATCAAATAAATCCTCACATTTGCTTTGCCCGACCCCACTGCAACTGCCGCACCTCCCATAACACCGTTGTCTGCATTGAACACAGCGTACTTGCCAAACTGACCCCCAAGCCGAGACCATGACCACTCTCCCTCATCTTTGCAGAGCGTCTGCACAGATCCTGAAAGTTCGTCATCAAAATCTGCACCTCCAAATAGATACAGACAGTCATCAACCGATACAGCAGATGCATTACGGAGTGGCTCAGGAGCAGTGGGCACCGTCTGTGCCCAACCCACTCCGTCCTTCCACTCTTCTCTGTCCAATGCAAACGTCCGCTCCTCAGTCATCACAAGATAGACAGACCCGATACGACCGGAAGCAAAACCCGTGTGCCCCCTTGCCGCCTGTCTACTCGGAGGGAGACTTCTCTCTGGCGCCCACTGCTTCCACTCCCCCCCTCGAAGACTCTTTTCCCAACAGTGCCCGGCCCCACACAGCAGAATTTTGAATTCTTCTTCAAGATACAAAAGACCCAAATGCTCTGCAACCTCAGTCGCCTGAGCCTCCCCAGGGACAGCGAGGGAAGACCAGGAATGTCCCCCCTCTTTTACAAACACCGAAAGGCGCCCCCCCTCCTCCGCCTGCTGTGGAGGTGTCCACGTCAGAGCGACGAGGGTCGTCTCTGCGCACCCGAATTGTCTTCGGAGTTCTGAGAAGCGCTCACTGTCCACGATGTCTTTCCAGTTTCTGCAGACCAGAGAGACCACTGGGCGGTCAGAGAGGGGAACTCTGAGAAGAACGAAGAGCCACACACCGGGGCGTCTGGTATTGTCAGGTGTTGTTCTGGCCTCTGTCATAATTCGCGAACAGAAGGGATTTCTGAAATGGAGTGGAGAGACATGCTTTGTCGGCAACCTACGTAAATATGCACGTGTTTTCTTCCGAGCACCAGTTGTATTTTCTTCTAAGTACGCTATTGCACGTCCTGTGGACTGTGGATGCGATGAGGGTACCAACTTATGTTTTCCTCGCCGTAATTCTGTTTGTATCTGTAATCAACTCCATGCGTTCCTTGGGATATATATATATTTCGTATGTCTTGTTCCTAATGATGGACAGTCTCGCTGTCTTCACCAGAGCCCACGTCACAACAGCCTTATTCTCTTTGCATCTGCTCACCTGGATGCACAGAAAGAACGCTTGCTGGCTGTATATAGTCTGACTGGGTGCATGCATGGATGATCGCATATATTTTCTGAATTGAACATTCCTAACCTTCGTGAATTAAACTGCAACACTCAATGCTTGAACAACAGGTGTTGCTTAAGCAACAGTGCATGTTCCTGCAACAGTGCATGTTGCTGCATGCAACAGTGTGCATCGATATGAAGCAACAATCATTCAATGAAGCAACAGTTTGCAACAAACTCAAACAAAAGTTTGTTGCTCACCCAATTGAAGAATCCAAGCATGCACGCAACACCTAGCTTGCTAAATATGCAGCTATATAGCACTGCAGACATGTCCTATCTCAGGCTAACTATGGCTATACCTGCGAAAGAAAGATGCGCAGAACACGGTTACGCTGTGGGCACGAGCAATTAACTCAGCTGATACTGTCGCTGAGGGAATCCTTGTCGGACCATGTGACAAACAAGCCTGCCTGATTCATTGATCGACACGCCCGCCCTTTCCTCAATCAAGTTCGCTTCTCTCCTCAATCAAGTTCGCTTCTCTTCTCTCTGTGAGAACGCAATAAATGTGACAAAAACTGACCGCACAGCTTCAAGCGGCCCCAATAACTCGCAAGGCTATTGAGGGTTCCAAGACACGCGGGGATCGAATCAGAAACGCGCGACTTTTGAAGAGCGTTGCGTCATGTCCTGACGTGTACATATATACGAAGCGATGCTTTGGCAGTTTAGGGAATGTCCTGTATGCTGGGGAGAGCTTCCCGCTCCATGTTTTGTCCAGAACTATGACTGTCGACATTCGGTCTGCCGAACTTGCTGCCCAGGGCTGGCTGAAGGACCGTACGACAAATGTCCTATCTGTCGTGCGGAACCTCTGCCTCCTCTGCATCTGCGGAGACTCTCTTGGAGGGACCACGTGAGAACCTGGACACTCTGTGGAAATGTCCTCTGCGGATGGGTTCTCCTGTTCCTTGTAATCCTAGTCGTAATCTTGGGGTCCTTCCTATACCTCCTTCTTTTTGGTCTCGTGGTTCTACTGTCCCCTCTGATCGTCTGCGTGCTCCTTGTGTTCTGGGTCCCGCTTCTGTTCTTCTGCATCTCCATCAGTGAGTGCAAGATCGCATGCCGACGGAGAACGGCAGCTGCACAGAGACCCAGGCAGGGACGAGAGAGACTGCAAACCAGTTGATCAGTATTTGAGAGGAGAAGAAGTGTCCACGAGCAATGCAAGAGGGGAGGATACCACTGCTTTCCACGTTTTTGCGCCTTTATATAAAATGCAAATGCGACACATGAAAATCAATGGCCGAAGGCGACGCCGAAAATTGATGAGCTTCTCCAGATAGAAGGATATTCCTCTTCAAGACGGGATCCTGCAAAGACCAAGGTCAACATTCGTGGCCGTATGAAGACATCACCACCATCTAGAGACCCAGACAGGTACTTTTTCGCTACTAAGTTGCTATCTGAGTGCGTGCCACCCTCGCAAAGAAGCTTCTTTTTTGTGCGGCATATTCATCCTCTGGATCCACCATTTTGAAATACACTCTGAGCTGTCCCTTATCAGATGGACACGCTTTTGGTTTCACGCAGAATGCCGTAAGAGACTGCTCCTAATGACGGGAAACGGGCACTCTCATGGAGTCCTGGGTCGACTCTCTATCAGTCTTTCTCTTTCTCTTTCTCTTTCTCTTTCTCTCTCTCTCTCTCTCTCTCTCTCTCTGTCTGTGTGTGTGTGTGTGTGTGTGTGTGGAGGTGTGTGTGTGTGTGTGTGTGTGTGTGTGTGG
>JAHBMJ010005934.1:126463-141028 GCA_018398765.1 Chromera velia | reverse complement strand
TGTGTGTGTGTGTGTGTGTGTGGGTGTGTGTGTATGTATGTGTATATGTATGTGTGTGTGTGTGTGTGTGTGTGTATGTGTGTCCGTACGTGTCTGTGTAGGTTTGTATATATCTGTATTCAGCAGCTTCAACTAACTACTAGTAGAGTGAAAAGGTTGACTCACTGTTTTTAACTTTGTTATTAATTGTATTATATATATATATATATATATATATATATATATCAATGTGTGTTCATAAGAGCTGCAGCCCCAGGGGGGATTTGGTTTCTGAAGCTACCATAGGCTACCGTTTCTCACAACTTTTTATACTAGAGTAAAGCCCCTTTTCTCCCTCCATAATCTTTTTATCATGCTGTCTAAACTTGTTTTAGGTTGGGGGGGGGACATAGCCCCCCCCTTACCTCCGTGTAGGGGGGGGTGTACCTATAATTTATAGGCTGTGCCCCCTCCCTCTTATTCAATTTTTAAACTGAAGGGGGGGGGACACCCCCCTCCCCCCCCAGTTTAGCCAACATGCTTCTTACACAACCATAGTCCGGTTTTCTCCGGACCGGTATGGTTTTACTTCTGTTGAATTAGTTCAATTCTACAGAGTGGGCCGGACATGTATAGGGCTGGACCAAGATCGTGACAAAACATAAAGTTTGTGTACTTCCTATATATTTCGTTCGCGCGCAATGTGCGCCCACTTTCGTGTTTTATTTACCGATTGTATATATTAATAGCTTAATTGAATCCACAGCTATAGTCTGCATGATCATATGATCGATTCATCCGTACGTGCCGTGCCGTATACACACAGAGACTGGTCGGAAATCAAAGGGAAGAGCTTTTATACAGGTAACAAACAACGGAGAAAGGTGTAGACATGTCAACCTACAGACACGAAACAGAACTCAAGAGGTTCTGAGAGGCCTGTGGATTAAGAGGCAAATGAATGTGATCAGACGATCTGGCTGGCGCATACAGAGACGCCTGCAAGAGCGAGTCTATACATTTGCCCGTTTCCCGTGAAACAAGAGAAGCATCGGTTCGTCGTGTTACAATATGCAAAACGAAATCTACTTTCCCTCGGAGTTGGATGTAGGTCCCGTGATCGGAAAGGGAACTTTCGGCAGAGTTCACAGGGCCACTCTGAAGAAAACGGGCCAGGACGTGGTGTTAAAGAAAATTTAATTCACAAACTCTATATCGACTGCAAGACAGCTCGTACGAGAGAGAAGGGCGATGTTATACTGTCATGAGTCCCACAACTTCGCTACGGTGGTGAAAAGTCTGGGGTGCATCGTGACGGGTGCGTACGAGCTGCCGGTCAATCAGGACTCGCGCCTTCCTCTAACAAACAGCAACGCCCCTGACTTCAAACAACTTACGGTGTCAGTCGATTATGTGTCGGAGGTGATTGCCTCACATCAGCGACCAAGCCGCTTGCTACTTTGAAGTTGCGTATTTTCGAGGAGGTGTTCGACCCACACATGCTTGAGTATGATCCTTCCGTAGCTGCCGACAAATGTTTTTGATCAACATGCTTCAGTGGCTGATCGTTCTTCCGGTTTCTCTCCATACTCGTCTCCCCCCCTTTTCTCCCATTCTATTCAATACTCATGCATTCCTTTCGCGTCTTCCTTCAAAGCTCCATAGTTTTCCCTGACGCTTGCTTCTACCCTGCATGCAGCTGGGAAGTGATGGAGGACGGAGGACCGGATCTGTTCAAGTACATCCACAGACACGATAGACTCCCTCCCGACGTTCAACCCCTCCGCCTCACGGAAGTCAGTTCGGAATTTTCATAACTCCCCGTCTTTGCAGAGCTTGAAGGATCTGCCTGCTTTTTATCTGTCTGAAACTTGCAGGTGTTTTTCTTTTGAGTCGGCTTTTCTGAGGGTGCAGCCAAGGATTGGGCATATACCGCATGCTGCAAGTTTGAGGACTACAGAATGCTTCTTCTATGGGAAGCAGCAATGCATCGTGATGCCCTCTAGCGTTCAGAAAGCTCTCTGTGACTCGCAATGTATCACTGCCTTGTCTACGCTTCTATCTCCTCCTCAGCGTTCTGCATTCTGTCCTCTTCTCAATGTGCAGAAGCGGTGGGTCCTCTATTGTATAGCGCACGCACTGGAGGGGCTGCATGCCCTCGGACTCGTGTACCGCGACCTCGTCAGTTACAAGATGTCTATGGAAAGACCGATAGAGACTGTTCGAGTAGGAATGGTTTCGCCCGTTCCTCAATCTGCCTGCCCGCCCGCCTGCCTGCCTGTGTGTGTGTGTGTGTGCGTGTGTGTGTGTGTGCTTGTGGGCATGCGGGCGTTTTCGATGATGACCAGTCCAACTGTGTGGTCTCTCCCTGATGCCGTCTTTTGTTTTATTTGAGATCACCAGCCCTCCTCTTTGTCCCTCCCTTCTTCTGGTCTTCACTCTTCTTCTTGCAGAAACCGAACAATGTTGTGCGGGACGCAAATGGAAAGGTCCTGCTCATTGAGCTGGGGATGGTCAGGGCAGTTGACAGGATGGGACGTCACGGGGTCACGGGAGAAGCGACTGACGTTCCCACAGACTGCGAGAACGTCGCAAACGGGCAGTATAAGTCCCCAGAGCTGTGGAGGGGAGAGGAGGACGCCCAGGGCCCCTGGATAGACTCCTGGGCCCTCGGTTGTGTTGTGTACGAGTTGTACACAGGCAACCCGTTCTTGGGAAACGGGACGGAGACGGCACTTGCAGACAGGCTGCGGGGGGGGGGAAATAAACCACAGATGCTGAGAGCGGAACTCCGAAAAGCCCACCCAGAGCTCGACAGAGTCGACAACCCCAGCAAAGCGTCCACCCCAACTGCGCTGAGTTTGTTGGCAGACTTGCTTGCAGGTCTGATGCACGAGGATCCAAAAGAGCGGTGGACGGCATCGCAGATGTTAGATCATCCTTTTGTGAAAGATCTCAAGCACACTCTCCCAAAATTTGTCCCGAATCTGAACCGAAGACCGTCAAGAGAGGTGTTCTTTTTTGATAGGCTGGATCCAGAGAAAAAAGTGTCTCTTCCAGAGAAAACCTCTAAAGACTACAAGCGGCTGCTTCATCAGCATCCTCTTTGGGTTTTGTTTGGTCAGTTGGTCCTGTTTCCTCTCGACGTTTTTTGGGCCTTCTTGTGTTTGTGCTTGCTGCTTTTCGCCCATTCTGTTGTTTTTCTTTCTTTCTTTCTTGCTTGCTTCCATTTTTTCTATCTGTCTATTCATCGTGAAGCAAAAAACGTGAAGATGCCTGCCACTTGCCTGCTTCTCCTTGCCTAGGTCCTTCTGTCTGAATTTCCGCTTCAGTGCGCTGCCTCTGTGCGAGTGTTTGCGCTCCAGCACCATGATCTTTCAGCAGCCAGACATTTATCTTGCGTCCCTCTTTGTGTACTCGTGGCATGATTTCCAAGATCCCAAAGACAGAAAATCGAATGGGTCTTGGGTGTGCTTTTCTGTGCTTTGCCTTTTCTTTGTCTTCTTCTGCTTTCGCAGATGCGTTGAATTGGAGCATAGAAGGAGTGAAACCGAAGACGACGCCCAGACGGTAAATAGCGTGGAGCAAATTTTGTCTCCTGCCATTCACTTCCACGTACGCGAATAAGTGAACGTGGCAAACCCGCATCTGCCTCAAAATGGAAGAATTCTTTTTCGAAAGTCCCCTGCCATGTACGCTCTCACAGCGATTACTCGTGAGATCTTTGTCGTTTTGTTTTTCACTCTTTTCCTTTTTTGCCCCTACCCTCTTCCCTCTCTATCCTTTTGAAAAATCGGGTTTCTCTTTCCCCAAATCTGTTTTGCATGCAGCGCTCCCGAGACGGCAGCTTCTTCTTCAGCAGCCTCAAGTTCCGCAGCCCCAGCCTGCAACAGACCCTCCACTGCTATTCAGAAGCAGCCTGCCAAGAGGACGAAGCACGAGACGGGAAATGCAAGTGACACAAGTGTCGCACCGAGAGGAACTCAGAGACTGTCAGTCACGTGTTTTCGTGCTCGTTCTCGCAGCTGGAAAGAGGCCCTCGATCATCAGTCATGACGCATCTTTCTTTCTTTCCTTCTTTGTTTTTTTCTTTCCTTCTTTCTTTCTTTGTTTGTTTCTTTCTTTCTTTGTTTCTTTCTTTCTTTCTTTCTTTCTTTCTTTGTTTCTTTCTTTGTTTCTTTCTTTCTTTGTTTCTTTCTTTCTTTCTTTCTTTCTTTTTTTTTTTCTTTCTTTCTTTCTTTCTTTCTTTCTTTCTTTTTTTTTTCCTTTCTCTCTCTCTCTCTCTGTTTGTCGGCTTTATCCAGTCTATCTGGGAGGGGGAGTACAACGCATGAATCAGCAGCGAAGGTCGTCTACACACGTAGATAGCTAGACGAACCGTCTGTTCGCTGGCAGTCGAAGTCGCTGTCTCCTCACATCCTTTCTTTGAAAGCAAACCCATAAGAAGAAAGCGCTGAAGCCCGATTCCTCGTGTGCTTTTTGTTTGGATCCTTGCTTCGATTCCGTGGATTAATCAGTCCCTTCTGTTCCGTCCTCATCGTAACGAGCAAACTAAAGTTGTCCATTCAAAAGAGCCATCCATCCATCCATCCGTCCGTCCATCCATTCGATTGATCCCTTCAGCCGGTAAGTGGTGTACAGATTCTTGTTGCTGGAAGTACCGACGCACTGCCGGACGTGACAATCACCTCTGCCTGCGCCTGAGTGCTTCTCAGCTGAACAGTCACCGTTGCCTTACCGCTCTGGCCATATGTAAGCTGCTGTGCGGGGGGGAGTGTAGACAGAGACAGACAGACCTTGGGCTTCATGACGAAATGGTTGATGATTTCGAGGAGGATCGAAAAGACAAAAGTCGGAATCAAAAAAATAGGAAGAGCAGAGAGCTTCAGGGACTTGCGGAAAACGGCAAAATGACACCTGGAAATGCGGGAAGCGATGAGGGGGCAAATAGCGGATTTCAGATCCATGGATTCCTTCATTGACAGCTAGAGATGGGGCCGTGGGAATGAGGGGGAACAAGAAGACTGCTCTATGCAGTCCAGCCTGCAGGAAAATGTAAAAAGAGCGGGTGAGGGGGGGGATGTGCAAAAGATCAATAGTTGGAGAGAGCGTTTGAGAAGAGGGAGAGAGTGATGCAAAGCATGCGGGGAGCCAGAGGATGCGAAAGCGTCGGACAGGAAGACATGGGAAGATGAAAAGAGAAGAAGGCGTAGAGGCGGGCTTTTAGACAGAGATTTGAATAGAAAAGGAGATGTAGCGGGCAGCGGGCAAGGGAGTGGGGCGACTAGAATGAGAGACGGGGGGCAGCGGGGGTGAGAGGGATGGAGAGAGGCGCGAAGAGAATAAAAGGAAAGGAGGGGTGGAAAGACGGAGACCGAGACAGAAAAAGAATTCAGAAGAAAAAGTCGAAACGGTGAAAATGCGAAACAAAGAAGAGAGAGGAAATGGGGAAAGGGAACGGGAATGGACAAGATTGAATCGGGGAAACAAAAAAGAGGAGAACAGACTTGTGGTGGGCGTCCTAAAAAACCACGGAGCAGAAAGAAGGGGGGAGGGTTTGGAAAATGAGAGTACGGTCAGCACGTCTTGCAAGAGGGTGGAAGACGTAGCCTCAGTGTCAGACTGTGGAGCTTCTTCGCAGGGATTCAATCATCTGTGTACAGCAGCGATTGCATGTACACAAACGCACTCATGCACATACTTAGACATTGCTATCCTCTTTCGACGGCGCGTTTCTCTTTCCCCCTTAGGTGGATCCCAGTCCGAAAAAGACTCTCAAATTTTCGTCGTCTTGCACTTCCAAAGCATCGCTGCAGATGTAGCTCGTGACCTCTTCTTGCTTGCAGTCCCTTCGAGGCGACGGCCCCCAATGCTCCAGGCCCTTCGATTTCGACTCAGGCACAGCGACGGACCGTCAAGGAGAAGAGCTTGCCAGTGACCTCTAGGACAATGGAGATGAAGACTAAGTCTCTTCATGTCGATCATTCAACATGCCGCTGCTGTCATTCGACCAGAACAGTCCCGTCCCAGGTTGGAGGTCCCGCCTCGCTGCTCAAGACAGTTCAACATAGCTTGACACGAATTCCAGTGTGCATTTTCCTAAAAACAAACAATGCTAGCAAACAATGCATCATGCCAATGGGCCAGAGCCTAAGCAGAACTTCATCTGGAAACTTCATCGTTACTTCACCATGCAGATTGGATATACTGTTTTGATTTAATTCACTTTAATTGCATTCAAATCATTTTTACAGTTGAAATCATATATTTTTTAGTTGTACTGTATGGCTAGAATCAGATTAGAAATGGTGTAAGCCTGTCATAAGTCACAAACCATAATAGCACTGCTGCCATACCACATGCAGTTTTTTAAACATATGATTGCAGTACCTAGTATGATCAAGACTAATCGAGACCTGGCGCTACAATGAGGTTGAGAATCAAGGAACTTTGTTTTTATTTTTGACAGGGAAACCGAAACTTAACTAACGCAATGTGGAAGGTGGTTATACAGATGTGCATGGACCAATTAGAAGGGTCTGAAATTTTTGAGCTGGTTAAGCCGGTTCGCGCGATTCCGGCAGCGCCCAGGGCCTAAAAAGGCAGCAAATTGGTCTCCAGAGGCCGATGAGTGCGTTGGTGCAAGAATTTGGGCCAAAACTTTCCGGAACCACTCTTAAAATCCCGAAAATATGCTCAGAATGCTCAAAGAGCACACCAACACACAGAGAAGGGTCATTTCGTCCTCTCGTCTCTTCCTGTCTACCTTGTTGTGTAGAGCAGTACCGATGGTCAAACTGGCACAATTCCACTCTTCTAGTACTAGACAGCTTACCTCTGTGTCGGGGTGAAGTCTTGTGGCGCAGTTGATCTGCTTTGGCGTGTCTGGCAGCTCCAGTCTGGACCAGTCAGGAAAGTACCTCCCAGGGCCCCTGGCCTCCAAAGCAACATTCCTTCTTTCTACCAGGAGGCCACAGAATCGATCCCCAGCAATTTTACCCAATGCCCTGTGTCTGTTGTCATCCTCCCAGGCCAGCGGGATAGGTTCCTGATGAGTCTGCTAGTTGTGGGAAGGCGAGATTGTTTTGTCTTCCTGTTGTGGAGAATTGGCGTCTCAGGGGTATAAATCGACCTCCAGCTCCCCCGGTAAGTGGTTCTGTCCTGCTGTTTCCCTCCAGACAGGAGCATATGAGTGTTGGACAGTACCTTTGTACGATGGCCACAGGTTTGAAGTCTACGTTTGAAGTGCTCAAGAAGGAAAAAGCCTTTCTGGCAATTTGACATAGGGCGCCATCTGGAGTGTATCTTTCTGTTCATGAGCAGACTTGTCAGTTGAAGTCCACAGTGCATCAACCATTCCTTATCCCCTGTTCGAACTAACTTACCTAGACTAGATAGAGTATGTTGGTATGCATTTTATCATCATTGATGTACCACAGCCCTTTCTGAACTTCTGAGTCCAGGAAGGCCACTTTGGTTTCTTCAGGTGTCAGACCTCAGACGTCCGTTCTTTGGACTCCCTGTAAGTCTGGGAGTCGTTTTTTCTACACCAAGCAGCTAGAGAGAGTCTAAAGAAGCGGTCTCCTAGGGTCGTTCCTTTGAGTCCAGGAGGGAAAAGGGAACAGAGGGCAGTTCCTTTTCCCCTTAAAATTTTTGAGTCGGTTAAGGTTTGGCGGCGGGTTCTAATTAGTCTATACACATCTGTATGACCCGCCGCCGCGTTGTGAATAGATATTGTTGTTCAAATATTCATAATTAAATATTGGGGGGAAAAAATTCTACTGGTATAGTGCAAATAAGTCTAAAATTTATTTTGGGGTTCAGTGAATTACATAGTCTCATACTCTAATATACTTAAATACACCCTAAAATACTTTAAAATTCTATTACTATTCAAATCTTCTAGCAGAAAGAAAGAAAAACATGAATTGATATCTACAATCATATATACAAGCAATTACAAGCACTGACAGCGTATAACAAGCTAGCTAGGTCTGATACACAACCGTGTCAGACAACTGCATGAGAGGGGTTTGACTAAGTTCCAACGGATTTTCCCGAACATCGTCCTAGCGTACGTGCTTGTCGGATTGACGATTTGGGGGGCCGCGCGGGCCCGCGCCCAGGCCGCGCCCATGCATGCATGCATGCACCCGCCCCGAGCATCCCCGAGCCCGTAAGTCAGACTCCCATAATCTCCCATAGAGTCTCCCGCAGTAGATTCCTCAGGCATCATGAGTTCATCTGGGCCGAAAGTTCTCTGTCGTGAATGGGCTTCAAATTTTGATCTTAGTAGACGGCTGAAGACTCGCAGAGAGCGTGCAGATCCATATTTTTACTGCTGCTGCCGTCTCTTATACGGCGCTCGTGAGATCCGTCGGCTGTATAGCCCGGTGGCCGTCTCTGAGCTTGGCGGCTGGGCTCGCTCATTTTCCTTCGCCGTTCTGAGCGCCAGCCACGTTTCCGAGAGCCGGAAACACTTTGCACTGTGACGCAGAGGTCGAATACAGATTGCCTTTGCTTTCTCTGTGCCCAACAATCCGTGACCATCGTTCCAAGAATCTTTTCGCGCACTCCGTCTACACCCTCCCGTGTCCTCACTAACTTGTGACCCCTTTAGCAGAGTAGACAAAGATGCCGGTGCTGCTTCACAGTGCCTCCGCTCTGCAGAGACATGGACTGCTCGCGTGTATATCCGCACTGCGCACACAGCAGAGGCGCTACACGCCCCCATCCAAGAGAGATTGGTCCTACCAGAACCGGAAGGTCTTCACCCCCCGCCCCTTGGTAGAGAATTTTGCCTATGGAAGACTGCACCCCCAGAAGGAGTGGTGGAGGGAAAGAAAACTGACTCCTGACACCTTCATGGGCTTTCCGGACATTGCAAAGATCTCACTGAGGGGAGGATCGTTGTACCAAGAGCAGATGGACCCTGTGACTTTGTCCGTCATTCTCGACAGAATGGTTCAGATGGGAATAGACGATGAAGACGTGTGGAGGAAGTTGTGCCACAGAGCACAGCAGATTGCCCATAAGACCACCGAACCCGACCTCTGCTACATTTACCGTGCCATCGCCCAAGGGGACTGGTTTGACCTTTACTTCTTCACCACATTCCTTGGCAGGATACAGAGACGGCTGCCGTATTTCACCGTGCTAGATTGTGCAGTCGTTATAGAAGCCATGGGGGAGCCCAAATTCCGACACGGAAGCACTTTGCAGGCTGTGTTGCGTCATCTCGAATTGATGGTCGACAGAAGAGACGACCACAAAGCTGTCGACCTCGCAGTCGCAGCAGAGGCGCTCCGTCTCCTTCCGCGCTCCGCCCACTCCCCGTCTCCCTTCCCTCTGCACTCAGACCCTGCCCCCATGCCCCTCACAGAGCGGCGCATTCTTTCCAAGATCGGGAAAGCCCTCCTGACCAGCGAATTGGGGGATGTGCCCCTGAGTCTGTGCATTGCCGTGCTCGACTCCCTGGCTGCCCACCGTCTTCCCGCAGGAGAACTGGGCTGGGCCCTTGTGCAGGAGATCCGGAGGCATCGGAGAGACGAGATGGAGGAGACGGACGTCAACGACCTGGTTGCTCTTCTCAGGGCCCTCTGCGATCTGCACATTGTTGATGGGCCCCTTGCATCTGCCGTTCTTGAAATTGCAGTTCCTGAGAGGCATCGGTTGAGACCAGACGCAGCTGCCTTGCTGTTGTATGCTCTGGGCAAAATGGGAGGTCCCTTGAAGGGTCTGCCCCGACCCTCTCCCCCTGTTCTTCTGTCTCTTGTCAAGACAGTCACGTCAGGGGATCGGTGGGGAGAGGGGTTCATTGCAGCAGAGGAGGGGGGGGGCATTGAGGCGGCCTCTCTCGCTCACGCAGCGTACGGGGCCCTGAGACTTGGGGGTGGGAGGCCGATGGCAGGATTCGAGGAGACGGTTCAACCTCTCTTGGTTCGTCTGGCAGGCCGTTTGGGCTCTGCGAGTCTCCCTTCTCTCGTGCTGGTGCTGGACGCTCTGGGCAGGTGCTCTCTGGAAAGCGAAATGCTGGACGCTTTGGCAGGTGGGTGAGTGGGTGGGTGGGTGGGTAGTGGTACTATGAAGATTTGTGCATGGTGCATGAGCAGATTTCGGTCTTTTGGTTGTGTAGGCTTTTCATGTGCGGCATGTGAATGAGTGTGTCCTGATGGTGTTGGGCATTCCAATGCAGGGGTACTTTTTTTGTGAGGGGTACCTGTACTTCTCTTTCATTCTCATCTGTACAGACATGCTGTGCTTCTCTATCTGTCTGTTCGTCTGTCGGTCTGTTTCCCCGTTTCATTTCCCTCCTTGCAGCAGAAGAAAGACACGGGAACGGTGGCAGAAGGAGACAAAGAATGGCGGCAAGAATGAAGGAAAGATGGTGTAAAGAGACGGAAGAAAAGAAAAGTGAGAGAACGAGAGAACGAAGATACAAAGCCAAGAATTGAAAATTCACAAAGACATTCTGCTCGGCTCTCTCATCTCCCCCCCCCCCCNCCCCCCCCCCCTTCCTCTCTCTCTCTCTCTCTCTCCGTCCCTCCCTTTCCCCCCTCCCCCCCCTCTCTCGGAGTACGTGTGTTTGTGTGTGCGTGTGTGTTGGTGTAAGGCCCATGTATGTGTCCGTCCTACGTCAATTGAGAGCATGTAGACGGGTCACCGTGGGTATAAATGCATCGCTATGCATGCAGGGGCCCTGTTCGCAGAGGTTCTCGAGAGGCTAAAGGCAGGGGAGGGCACTCCTCGTGACCTCTGTGCGATTGCTTTTTCCTTTTCTTTCCTTGCCCCTGAGTCTCCAGAACTCATACAGACTCTGTTCACCCGCGCGCTCTCTGAGGTCTCTGTGTCCTCCGTCTCTGCGAGAAGCTTCTCGAAGCTGATCACGGGGACGGCAGCTTGTGTGGTGGGGGGGGAGGCAGAGAGAGTGGAGATTGGGGAGAAGGGCATGATGGGGGTGTTGGACCGTTTTGTTGAAGAGGCGGCGCCTCTATTTTCTCCTGACAGTACAGACAAAAAAGGGGCGGGGGGGAAGAGAGAAAGTCAGCTCTCTTCTGCAGTGAACGCGTTGAACGAGACTGAGGGTGCCAGGGGGGGGGGAGATGGTGAAAGCACTTTTCTTGAGGTGATGGAGGAAGGAGACGAAGACGAGGGGGGAGCGCTCTCAGGGCCCGGAACGCGGAGTGTTTACTCTGTGCTTGCTGTAGTGACTGCGCTCTCTGGAGTGCCGCATGCAGGGGTGACACACAGAGAGTTCCTCCGAGACTGCTGTGCACTGATCACCCCGAAGGTCCAAAAACTTTCCCCTACTTCACTCGTGGCCCTTGCAGAAGCGTTGCAATCGTTGGGCATTGCACGAAGTGAACGTGTGTTGATGCGGCGTTTGAGTGAGTGGATAGAAGTGGTCAAATATGAAATTCCCCCTGCGGCACTTCGGAAGGCTGCAGACATTTTTGATGCAGAAAGGGGTCCAAGGTTGTTTTCTCTTGAGACAGCACAGTCAAAACGGGGGGGCCCGGGGGAAAGAGGAACACCATAGTTCGAGGAACAGTCAAGTTCTGCCTAGCATAAAGAACTCCGCAAAGCCTGAGTATGAGTCTCGGGGGGGCCGGAAGGGCGAAATGGGGCACCATTTTGGGTCATTTTGATGTATTAGGATACGCGTAATGTTCCGGAAATCCAGGATATTAATTATTAGAAGTCAATTAATTCATGAAGCGGCATTGAAGCCCATGATGCCCATCATTATAATATTGTATCTGTCTTTACTGGCATCATAATTTCTAATTCTACTAGTAACGAATTCTAACTCAGTCTTGCAATGGGCCAATGGCTAGCCTGAGGCCAATGGCCCGTTGGCCCAATCTCAATAAACAAACGATTAAAAATTATCACTGATTTAGTACCTTTTACCAGACCTTTTAAACTTTTTAAAATTCGAAATCTAATTTATATAATTACTAATTAATTCTAATAATTGAATTTGTATTTAAATGATTTTACAATTTTGTAGCTACTGAACCAGGATGAATCTACTGCACATCTTTTGCAACATCCCATATACTCCCACGCCAGTTTATGCTGAAGCTAGTACTGGAATTTATATTCTTCCGAACTTCTTCGCATTGGGGCCTATCCTATGAATGGTTAAGGCTGAAGTGTACCGGCTAGACCCTACAATCAGGCAGTTTAGACTCAGCACACAGATCCGCTCACGTGAAGTATGTCAGCGATTATGTCAGCTAGGGAGTACATTCCGATTCCATCGATCAGTCAGGAGAATAACAACATGAAAGGTATTAAGTCACTTGTGATTTGAATATATTTTATAATATTTAATTATCCTATGAAGTGATTGAATACGATTGAATAAAGTGATTAATTAGCCAAAGTCCGATTCTTACTAGTCTTTAATACCTTTGGTCATTCTAATGGTGCATGGTTTTTTTTTTATGTTATAAAAACAAATGTTTTGGGAGTAGTTTAGAGGCTTATGCATATCCAGTGCACTGCATGCATGGCCCAGCCCATGCAGCCTGGGCCAGCTATGCACGTGCCGGCGCGGCCCACCGCTCCTACTAGCGGCCGCGGCCATCAGTGCATACATTCGGAGCCGAATAGCCAATTGTACATGTTACATCAAAAATTGGGTCTTCATACATGAGTTTTAAACACAAGGTAAGATGCAAACTTAAAGTCACAGCAAGCCATGATACTAGTCTGAGATGACTGAGGCCTGACATGTTCAGACAATTAACTCTATAGTTTAAAAATGAGTCAAGTGGACGTACGAGACTTCTTTAAAGCAGTTCAGCCACCGCTCGGCAAACCTGTAGAATCGTATACATGCAATTGCTGCGGGACGACAGCCAAAAGCAGCAGAGAGACGTCCAATCTTTGGACTCACCTTCGAAGCTGCAAAAAGAAGACAGAAGAAATCAAAAAAGCAATCCCTACCCAGCATCAGAATGAGCTTAAAAAAAAAATTATTGCAAAGATGGGAGATAACGCCACTCTGCTTCCTCACGTTGTCTCCACCACCATGAAGGGTGAGGTTCTATTTCCTTCTTCAGTGAAGATGTACTTAAATGATCTTCTTGTTAAGTGGCTTGTCACTAGCTGTAACGTGTCTACTAGTCGATTCACGGATTCAGACAGGAAGGTCTGTTAAGCTAGACGTTTGTTGCTATTCCTTCGGTCACTCTGTGCCTGTCAGTCTGATTCTACTCTCTCATACAACAGAAACGCGACTGTTGATTCATGTGGCTAAAAGCCATGCAACGACGCACGTGCTCACTTCAATCACGGCCCCAGAAAGACGCACATGCGGGCCAGCTCAATTACCATCTATGCAAAGAGGCGGGGCGCGAGCATGACACATACGTCACATATGCCCTCCCCTCAAATCGATCGTCCTCGATCGATCCGATCAAAACGTTGTCTCATTGATCGTTTGATCGTGTGACTCGATCCAAGGGACCTCACACTTCTTTCTAAAAGTTAACAGCTTTAGACATCTCTTTTCTTTCCATTCAATTCTATTCTACTTCAACCCTCAAATCACTTCTACTCCTTCTTACTCCCATCCAAACAAATAGTCCGCGAGATGTAAAATGAAGAATCTTCACATCGATTAGCATTCTTTCGATCACACGATCTCTGCATAAATGTAAAAAAAATTCCCTCGCACTAATAGACGGAGAGAGAGATAGACGTTTTCACATTAACGGCTGTAACCACACATAAGCAGACGCATCTTTACGAATCAGATTCTGTTTCTTTCCGTTCGCACGCAAAGCAAACATATTCTTACAACCCCAAGCTGCAGCAATCCTTATTCTCCTCCATTCTCATCGGCTTGCAACAATGTCGTACGCCAAGCTTCACGCCCCCGCGACAAAGTCATACAGCCAGTCCATATTCTCACATCGCCGGCATCTCAACCACATCTCCCTTCATCCTCTCCATGCTGTAGTGTTCCATTTCCGATAGACACCACAACCCCACATCGCAAAGTGATGCGCCCAGTGATGTACCATGTATGCACTTTACGGTTCAATCAACTCAATCAACCTGTGTTCACGATTCAGGACTGCGACGGTCGCGACGGGGTCGCAGAGCCAGTCAACAACAAATCACATCTTACCGCATCTCCCTTCCCCCACTCTCACTGCTTCATCAGTCTCAACTTCATCGAACTTCATCTCCATTGGCCTAGAGACGGATCTCTCTCCAACTCTTGCAGTCGCTTGAAAATCAGTGTCCAGAACTCGACTGGGTCTGTGGGAATTTTACGTTTCTTGTGAACTCCTATGCTAATCCCCTTGTCTCCGTCCATCCACCGTCTCCGCTCACCTGTCTCCCTTTCTCTGATGGCCGTTGCTTCTACCCTTTTTACTTCTTGTCTCGACTGCTTCTTTTTCTCTCTGGGATCGGGCGGTGGTCTGCCTGGATGGTCCCACTTCCACTGGGAAAGTATCGCTGCGGCATCTCCCGTCAGATGACTATGGAGACGACACTCCTTCTTGTACGCCTTTCTTTCTACTGGACCCATCAGCAACACTCTCCCCTCCTCTGCCACAGTGG
>JAHBMJ010005934.1:10000-126169 GCA_018398765.1 Chromera velia | reverse complement strand
GGGTCACCCCACAATGTTGGCAAATGCATACCGCCACTTCTTCCGTCGGATGCGAGTCGTTTCACTGAGCTCTTCATCGGCCCGAGCCTCCCTTGCAAGCGTAAAGAGCTTGGACGGTTCAGTTGGCTTGCCCGGCTTCCTCATCTAAGTGAAATGATTCACACCCGTCGCACTCGCTTCCAGCTTCATGCCGGTGTTGGAAACCGTAGTAAGATCCTCCCTAACCAAAACACTCACTTTCTTCTTCTTCTCTCTTCGAACCCACGCAGCGTGCGAGAGTTGGCGCCCCCTCCTGCATTTCTTTTTCTTGTTTCCTGCAGGTGAGAGTGCGTCTGATCCCGGCTGTCTGATAGTATCATCCTGATTCCTGGATGTGCCGCCAAAAAGAGCCAATGCAATTCGACACACGTCATCTGCCACACTGCCGAGGTTCTCGTGAACTTGGCTGAGAGGAACTTCTCGTAGACGGTCAATCTTGTTGCTCAACGCAAACAACTCCTCCAACCTCTCAACAAACGTTTCCATTCTGAAGACTCATGACAGTTGCTTTCAATGGGGTTCTCTACTTAGTTAGCTTCCTGACAAGCGTTGACAAGTGTGAGCAAATACACAGAGCGCAACAGTGCCTCAGCTCCACAACTCTGCGCGTCAAGGTTCTTTCGACCGAAAACTCAATCGACGAACGCAGCCCTTCCTCTTGCTTCCCCTGTATTCCTGGTTGGAACAAACTCTGCTGCCAACTGTAACGTGTCTACTAGTCGATTCACGGATTCAGACAGGAAGGTTTGTTGAGCTAGACATTCATTGCTATTCCCTCGGTCACTCTGTGCCTGTCAGTCTGATTCTACTTTCTCATACAACAGAAACGCGACTGTTGGTTCATGTGGCTAAAAGCCATGCAACGACGCGCGTGCTCACTTCAATCACGGCCCTAGAAAGACGTATACGTGGGCCAGCTCAATCACCGTCTATGCAAAGAGGCGGGGCGCTCGCTCATGTTCGCGCCACAACCAGCACACACGTCACACTAGCTGAATTTCTACCTCCAAACACTTTTGAGTCGGTGATGTGATTGAGATTCAATACAAATCAAGCTCACTGACAGGAATTGATCAGTCAGGAAAGTTGAAGGCGTAGGTCGCACCGTAAACCAAGCTTCCAATCAAAGACGCTGAAGAAGGAAGTCAGGAAGCAGGGGGAATCCTTCAGATTAGATGGATGGAAGAAACAGTGAATGGAAAAAACATGGCAACATACCAAGACTGTGATAACCGAGATTCGTACATCAGCATGCGTGAAGTTATGTGGTGGAAGGTGGTACAATGAGAAGTAGCACGGCCCCGAAAGCCCGCACCAATTAGATCGGGCCCTAGTGCTCCAGTGCAGACTCAGTCTGGAGGTACAAAAGCGAAGGGCCGCCCCCTGGCCAAAAGATGAAATTTAAAAAGGGGGGCAACAACTTAACGAGTATTAATTGACGTTGATGTGTGCATGTTTCTCTTATTTGTATGCGCATTTGCATGATTGATGTCTACATTTATGTTTTTGTATACATCTTTCTGCTTGTTTGTACCCAGATGATTTTTTGCTTGACAGTGTTTATGGTGTTTTGGTGTTTTACGTTCGAATACTGAAAGTGAAAAAGAGTGCATCTTACGTAGTGCATACAGTAAGGCCTCTTTTTACTATACAGTATATGCAGTGTGCATGTATGTTTTGGTGTAGTATGTGCATGTTCATGTAATAAGAACGTGTATGAACTTTTAACCGCATATTCATATGATATGTTACTTGCTAGTTTAATAAGTTTATAAATTGTAAGATTTTATAAAATTCTAGTAACACTGTAATACAGTCTAGTATTACCTAGTATAGTAATACTACTGCCTATTAACAGTGCCTAACAGCTAGATAGCCATTGTTTATCTTTTTCAAAACCAATTTTTTATAGTCATAAACTGTGTTTAAAAAAAAGAAATCAAAAGATGTAGCCCGGGGGGCGGAGCCTCCCTTAATTAATCTAGGAATATATTCCTGAATATTTTTCTGATTATATTACTTTTGAAATGAGTAACTAGTGAATAAATATATTTCGTGATTAAACACCTTTGAACAATATAGAGAACTGTGCTCAGCTTAAATTATTGAGACGTATGCAGCAGCTGGAATAAATGTAGAAGGCCCGCACCGCATAAGATAGGGCATGCCGGGTCCATCGGGATAGCCGTATGGGCCGCGTTCCAGGACGGGACACAACACAGATTCCTCTTCATCTTTTATTTCATTTTCTTTTTTTTCTTTTGCTTCCTCTCACAAAGCGACCCAAGGCTGGTAGGATGTGCAGACACCTGGCAGTGCAGAGGAAGGAGACCAAGAAGGAGACGTTCTCCTCACTCTGGTGGTCTCACTGATGAGAAAACCGGATAAATGTGCTCGGAAGCAATTTTCTGGTTTGGTTGGCAGGCTGCTTCATTGTAGAGCCAGTGTCATCCTCCGCAATTCCTAGTGCTGGTGAATCATCAGATATGCTTTAGGTAAGATTGGGGACCGGTCACCAACTCCGCCCTTCCATATCGGTAGCAAGGTCCTCGCTTTTGAGGTACCATATAGCGCTCAGCGTAAAGGTAGGGTAGTCTAAGAGAAGAGAACAAAATGGCTGGCTGTGGGGAAGCAGCAGTGAGAGCATGCACAGGACCGGATGTGTTCTCCCTTTCAGTCCGTGTAGCCACACAGGTTGCACGACGCTCCTTCTTTTCTTGTCGCCTCTCCTCTTTGGACTTGGATTGAAAGGGTGACTGGCATGTGCTGCCGGACAGTGCGATTGGGGTTTGCATCCCGCGGATCGGATGTCACAGGTCTGGAGGAAGCAGAGATGTTGGAGGCTGCTGCCTTCATCAGCGGAAGAGCAGTCTGAGCAGGAGGGGGAGGCTGATGTTTTTGTGGAGATGGAGATGGCAACAGAGGTGGTGAAGAGAAATGGGGAAGCGGGGCTGCAGGAGACTCAGTAGGCAGGGTGTCGGATGCTTGCTGCTCCGACTTGATACGTTTCTTTCCGCGGCAATTTTTGCCACGGTTGCGTTTCCCACCTCTCCAAAAAAGGGCTGCCTTCTCCTTGGAAACGAGACAGGAGCCAAACAAAAGAGACAAACAGTTCCGGGCCTTGATGGCCAAGTCAGTGAAGTGGTTCTCCATGTCGTCCATGGAGGCTCTGGAGGGAAGAGAACACGCCTGCTGTAAGGCGTCGACAGTCGACTTCACTTCTTCAAAGAAGGACATTTTCAAAAGAGTGGCTAGCGTTGAAAGAGAGAAAGATACAGTCTCCAGTAACTGATGACGACAAAGAAGCAAAGAAGAGTCTTTTCTCAAATGAGATGCCTCTAGGGCAAAACGGAGACTGGGCACGTCAACCGGTCTGCCTAAGTCTCAGGGAAATTTTTGGTGAGCCTGCAGCAATGAGCGCGGCTCAGCACGAAGAGACTTCATACCGGAAAAAGTCAAGAGCTGGAAACGGCTGCCAACTTCACAAAGGGATCACTGGATCAGAGTTAGGCTCGCTACCATGAAGTGTACCAGCTAGACCCTACAATCAGGCAGTCTAGACTCAGCACACAGATTCGATAGATCCGTTCACGTGAAGTATGTTAGCTAGGGAGTACATTCCGATTCCATCGATCAGTCAAAAGAACAACAACATAGAGAACTGTGCTTAGCCTGAATTATTGGGGCGCATGCAGCAGATGGAATAAATGCAGAAGGCCCGGACCGTGCAAGGTAGGACATGCCGGGTCCATCGGGATAGCCGTGTGGGCCGCGTTCCAGGACATGCAGGAAGGCAGGTCATAACCTTGATTGAGGTTTTTGTTATGCATGCCGCATCCCCATATATGAGGGGCGGATCTAGCCTAGTCTGTCAAAAGCTTCCGATTCGTCCCGTCTGTTCTGCATGTCATAACTAGGGTCATATAACTGTTTTTGGACCAAAATTTTGGTTTATATACTGTTAGCAGCCTTAGCCCCTAGCCTAGCTAGCCCGTTCTTGTCGGTTCAAGTTAACTCTGTTTTTTTACCTAGTTTTTTACTTATAACAATTTCTATTTATCCTAGCTATTTATCAAAAAATACGTAATAGATTCTACGTTATATAAAGAGTTATGGTAAACAAAATTCAAGCTAAACTATTAAAGTTTTAAAATCAACTTCAATTAAATTGTAAATTAAAAATAATATAGACACATAACATATACAAACATATATGCTCCTTAAAAGTGTTTTTTACATATTTCTAGACATATTTCTATCTGTTTTCTTGTCTGTTTGACACATTAGTTGAAATTATATCTCTGAGTGTCCATTATATATGATTATTAGTGGATCATCGCTGTGGGCACACATTAAAATTTTATGAGGTTATGCGTCTAGAGCTTCTGTATACTCCCAGTCCTGCTCTGAAAGCCTGTCGTTGACCTCTTCTGATCTCTCCTGCTTGCTTTCACTTCTCCTACATAGCCTCCGAGTTCTTTCTCTTGCCTGTAAGCAATGCTACACATTCCTCAGAACTTGAATGATACGTCACCATGCGTCACTTGGCAGTTTTGCTACCAAGCATATTCTATCTCATGTTTGGAGAGAGGGACGCGCAGCGAATTTGAGAAGAGTTGGTGGGTGGACGACGTGACAGGTATCTACTGCAATCATGCATGCATAGGGGAATAAGAGAAATAGAATTTGGCTCCCTGCAAACAAAACAAGAGCATCTCATCCACATTAAGAGAATTGTGAATATCTACGGTGCGAGCATGCATGATGATTGAGAGTTTTTTCATGCATGCATGCATTAATTCAACATATTATAAGGCGTATGCACAATCAGTATAAAGAGCTAGTGACAGCACCAACTTGGTTGAGCAGGTTGTACCACAGGAAGATCGTTCAAGCGCGTTCAAGTTGACTAACCAATACAAACTTTCTTGTGAGATCCTGGAATAAAACCTCAGTCCTCAGCATTTCTACAACGACAGAGCGTTGTGTAGGCGTTTCGCATTTTCTGTCAAGGCAGAAGTGGCACATATCAAGTGAGGAAGTAAGCAGGTAGGCAGTAAGAAGGTAGGCAGTAAAGCTGCATAGGTTGAGGACAAAGAAGACGTGGGCAAGCTCCACTTGCAGCCTGAGGAGCATGTGATATACCAAATCTATAAGGAAGGGGCCGGAGCGTCAAGAAGATTCATGAAGGAGGGTGATGACTAATTTTGTCTGCATTTCCATACTGACTCTTCACAACGGTTTGGAAGACCTAAGAAATCCATCTGGAATACGTGTGTGTGTGTATGAGCAGTGCTGAACGAGATGGAGTCAGAAGTTGACTCTCTATCGCCTGATGCAATTGAAAGACAACTCTGTCTCATTGAGTCGCTAGCGGGTGCTCGATAGCATGCGCAAACTGAAGAAGAAAAAAGCTTGATGACACAGTCCTGAGGACGACGCAAAAACAAAATCTAAGTAAGCCCCCTATTTGCACACCTGGCATAAAACCAAGAATGGCTACATGTTATCAAAAGTCTTTCTATCACTAACATCTCCTTCATCTACCCTTCTGCGATTCTTAGCAGATCAAATGCCTTCAATGCATGTCTATCTTCATAGCAAATGGATAACTAACTATCTGCTCACTCTTCTGTGTCTTACCTGTGGTCACTCAACCATCTCCAAGGAAATCCTAGCCCTCCGATCTCGCTTGTTCCATCAAATTAATTCGCATGCATGTCCTTGAAATCGAATCAGCCAAAGCTCCATTGAGCAACCCTTCCCGGATCGGCGCCTACCATCTCCTTTCTGAGAGACTCGCTAGCCCTCTCACGGTCGTTGGAGATCTCGCCCGCAAAAGTTCAAAGGGTGGGATGTTAAAGGCACACGGTGAACATGCGGAAGCAGACAGCACAGAAAGCAGTATATGTGAGTTCATAATACAGCTGAGTTCTTCACCAAATATGTGTGTATCTTTTATTCTTATTATACGGAGTATATTCTGCCTGCACAAAAGGGTACATGAGGAAGGCACACTGCATGCACTGCACTCTCCGGTGAAAGCTTCTAGCTCGCACCTAGAGCGTATCCGAAGATACATGCCCCGTTTGCTTACCAGTGCCCCAGTGATTATGAAAATGGGGGTGTCTAGCTGTATAGTATACTTATGTTTATGAAGGATGAAATTCGGCTGTGGCTGACCTTAAAATGGAGAGAAGAACGTTCCTTGTAGGCTTCTCACCAAGCGACTTAGACCTCTGCTTTGCTCTTTACACAGATCAAAGGAGTGATGTGAATTTGTTTCCAGCATCGATCAAAAAAGAAGCGAAGACTGCAAGTTCAATCATTGACCGCCATTGACACATTTACTTTAACTATTAATGTATCTCACACCCTTCTGCACTGTTCAAGGCCCTCGGACTGACGTCTAGCTATGTCTACCTCTTCGCTTCGCTGTATCAACTGCTCTACGACTTGCTTTTGGGTGTTTTACATGACCTATTTCTTTGTGTATCTCTCTTTGAATTCCTCTTTTGCAGTTAAGTGTTTGATTTGGCCCTTTTTCTTTCTTTTTTTCTTTTCTTTTCTTCTCTTCTTTTTTCTTCTCTTCTCTCTTTTCCTTCCTTTCTTCCTTCCTTCCTTCCTTTCTTCCTTCTTTCCAGGACCTTCCTTCCTCCCTCCCTCCCTCCCTCCCTCCCTTCCTTCCTTCCTTTCTTCCTTCCTTTCTTCCTTTCTTCCTTCCTTCCTTCCTCCCTCCCTCCCTCCCTTCCTTCCTTCCTTCCTTCCTTCCTTTCTTTCTTTCTTTCTTTCTTTCTTTCTTTCTGTCTGTCTGTCTGTCTGTCTGTCTCAGGATACGCCTCTCCTCGAACTCTGTGTCTACCTGCGTGTCCATTTGTACATTAGACTCTGTTTCTGTCCCTTCTGTGCTTCTTTTCATTTGGCATGATTACTGGCATTGATCGTTGACCTTACCTTTTCACGCCAAGACTCTGTCGCTTGACGATGGGTGGAAGCCATCGTGACAGACTTGAAGGACAGCAATACGACGTCATCTCTCCAACGCTTATCTGACCTTTCCTTTAAGAGAGTGTCGCAAGATCGATGGGGGCACGTCACTGAATGGGTTTTGCTTGTGATCCAGAGGCAGCAAGGTAGATCGAGGCAGTAAGGTAGAGGTAGCTACTTTTGTGGGGCCTGAACTGGTGCTGAAACAGCCTGTTCACTTGGGCTCTGAAGTGAACAGAAGGTTTGTACGCGACAGTCATACCAAAAGATTCTAACGTCTCAAGCGCTATGGTGCTAAGCGGTTCAGGTGGTCAGTGAATGGGAAATGAGCTGGTAAGATTTATCTGCCTAGGCTAAGCCAAAGCTAGATGTAAGCGGTTGACTTAGATAACGGCGTTAATAACCCACAAGAACGTCTAGCCAGTCTAGCAACCGTTGGCGTAATCTTTTGTGTGAAGCCTTTGAGATTGCAGTCCGATTCGGAGAAAAAAAAAAAGCCGACCTGCGGTATTCTACAAAACTTTCAGAATGTCCAGCCCGGTCCGAACGCCTGCCTTCTGAGCGGACAAGTCATCGGCTGCACAGAAGATGCAATGCCCGGTTCAGCTGCAGAATGACAGATATGCCTAACGCGTTTGATCACGCTTGCTCTGCCTAGCTACGGTAACCCAACTTGAAGCTCATACTCTCCTTCCGGCTGTCTGAACATGAAGACCCGCATTATGTACCTTGGGCCAGGCACTACAGAGATAAAGAAATAGACTCAAAGCTCTGAAAAGATTGAGTCCCTTGACTCTAGGGTAATCGACTTAAAATATTACTAGATGAATTTTAGGGGTTACACATAGGGTATGTTAGTATTTAACATCACTCCTACACTAAAAACCATTTTTTTAGGACTTATTACATTAAATTACTTCAAACAAAGTCAACATCTCATCAAAATCCTTACTGGTTCGCTTGCAATCTGCGATGAAAGTTTTGTCTCCAGGTGATATCTAGAAAGGGCTCATAAACTCATAATCCGTAATATATAGTAAAATAGGGTAAACAGCCCCCCTCTCTGGACCTTCCTTCAAAAAATAAAAGAAAACCGTCATGATACGATAATGTTATTACTAGACTTCAATCTCAACATTCATGACAACATCAGAGTCCTTCATGAGGAGCTTTTTGAACGCTTCTTCGACTTTTTGCAGCTCATCCTCCTCCATGAACAGACTTTTTCCCTAGTCTTTTCCTACGACTTTTGCATGGTACAACCAATAAAAACTAACAGCAAGACCAACACTATTAAGGCAAATTTTGGACTGTATTAGAACTAGGCTCGCGGCGGCTGCTATTGCTCTGCGGCCTCCCGAGAGAGGCCGAGTAGTCAACTCAACGCCTCTTCCATCAGTCTTCCCCCGTCCCTTTGCCCCTAAATCCTTAGCCTGAATCCTTGATAGGCGCTCAAAAAACTGCAGAAGAAGAGAATTAATAATTTTTATTGTCTTTTGTATGAGCTACAGTGGGAAGCCTTGTGCTTTCTGGGAGATGGGTGATGGCATGCAAGGGAAAAAAATATTGGTGGTCTTTCAAAAGATGCCGTAATCTCGTAATCCATAATCAGTTATAAGAGACATACCATAAAAAGGGGGGTATATGATTACTTTTTCCCGTAATCATACTTAATTTCACCGAATTTAAGCTTTTTAAGATGAACCACGTTCCTTTAGCCTGAAATGTTTATGTAATCTATGTTTTTATTATATGTTTTGTATGATCTTACCTATAAAATCTTAATCGTAATTGAAATAGTCAAATACCCTAGCCCTCGACTTCACTACCAGAGAGGCAGGACCCGAGCTGATATACCATGATGTCTTGTGTGGAATGTCGACGGGGCGCAGTGCTCCTCCAGCGCCTGCGGTTAGGACCGTCACGCGCCTGCACAATGGGACATTATGAAGCCAGCTCAATGCATACCTCAGATATACCTCAAGGATACCTCGGGGAGAGAAACGATTAGAGAAGAGCCTGAATCTGATGAAAAGATTGGCCGACTCGGAGGACAGCTAGAAGCTCAATGACAATGACATTGGAAGACCATAAAGAAGTGACGGAGCTATACGGACGTAGACTTGGAAGTGCATGGAGCTAGGCATGGAGTTAGGAGAATTTCAAAGCTTAGTCTCAGCAGACTGATGACCAGACCAGGCTGAGAGCTTAGGGATCCTACATATGTAGAATATTGTCGGTCCATGATGCGTAAATTCAGATGAACCTCAAGCGGCGAAAGAGAAGGAGATTGGCGTAGACGTACACGAGAATCGGTAGGCTAAAATAGAGGCTGACCTCATTCTCGCAGAACACGACCACACCATCCGGCGATACAGAAAAAGTCCCGTCCGGACTTTCAACAGAGCCCGCACACTGCACGCAAGACGATGCATGAAGGGCAAGATGGGTCCTTGTGTGTAGGAATCGAGTACTTCTAGCTGGATAGAATAAGAACGACACGGCCGGCCGCGTTGGGTTTACGCGGTGGTATATCAAGTCCGGGCCACTGATCCAGGCTATGGGCCAGACTACAAACAAGCTATCAGACACGGGAATGGATGTTGTTTGAAAACGATGCTGGGAACCAACTGACCTTTGATCTGAGGAGGCCGCGAAGGAACAACTGTTGTTCGAGACGGCCGCGGTCAAGGAGGTCTAACCTACACTCAGCGGCGTCGGCGCACAAAGAAGGAAGAAGGGGTCATATCGAAGCAAACCGCTGCAGTGCTGCCCTAATGACATCTGATGGAATCAACTGACTTGTTGTCTACGCGTGTGTAGACGGAAGAAATAAGGGAGCTAGCTTGGGCGGACGCACGAACGGGCATGCAACAGGTGTTGTTCGCCCTGCTTTCTGTCCGAGCCCTTTTACGGCTTCGTCAAAAGAAGCAATGCCTGGTGGCCGACTGGCTAGCTATGTAGCACTCCATAGCACTGCGCTGCCAGTTGCCCACGTGGGTATACAACGAACACTGAGCTTGTCAGCTTGACAACAGGGCTTCAGTTAGGAGACGCATGTTGTAAGTGCCACACGCGTAGACGGTAGGTGCATGGCGCAATATCTCGCGGCCGGCGCGGGCTGCGCGCGCATTCCGCGCACCATGCACAACGCGATGCCGACTTAAAGACAACGGCAAGGTCGTAGAGAGGCGGCACAAAACCGGTGACCACATCGCGCCGAAACGGCTATATATATGCTATCAGCCACGGATCGAGCTAGCTTGAGAGTGAGACTGGATCGATCATTTTGGCGCGGTGAGCCTAGCTGGGTGTTGTCTGGTGTTCGTTGTTGATCTTTGCTTGTTGGTGGGTTGATGGGAGCCAGGAGGCGTCGCTCGTCCCGAGAGGCGGCCTCTCGGTGGCGTGAAGGGGCCGGAACTGGCGGAAGGACGAGTGATGTTCGGACTCCGGAGTTCAGTCTGCTCCCGTCTCTCTCCGAGGCTTCACGAGGGTCTCTGCGATTCTCCCAGGGCTTTCTTTGGTTTGATTTGCGCTGAGGCCAGCCACGAGTTCATGGGTTGGGAGGAGGCGACTGCTGGATGGAAGCAGCGGGAGGAGACAGGTCCGTCGCTCGTGCTGCTCTCGCCGTGGCTCCTTCGGCCTTTTGTGCCCGACTTCTCCTTTTGGGGGATCGTTGGCGGTGTCGGTCTCGAAAGCCATGTAAATATATATATACACATAGAACTCCCGTGTTCTTTAGATAGGCGTACGCGCAATACGCTCACTGGCTCGAGACCACTCAAGCAGCCATCGGGACGCTGGGATCGAAGCGAGACTAGATCCATTGGTTTTCCTTCCTGCAGCTGGGTGTTGTCCGTCTCCGGTTCCTCCAACTGGGGTTGATGGGCCCCGAGTGGCGGCTTCTCGGTGGGCAGCGACTCGGGGAAGTCGGGGGACGGCGAGAATATGCAGTGGGGGGCAGGAAGAGGTCGGGGAGGAGTGGTGCTTGAACTGCAACCAACACGGTGGGTCGAGGTTTCATGAGGAGGGCAGCCACGAGTTCATGGGTCACCAGGGGGCGGAGTCTGGAAGTAGAGGGCAGGTGCTCTTGGACGAGCAGAGACTGCCTGGCTCGCGAGATGTTGACGAGACAGGTCCGTCGTGAAGCCTGCCTGTTGTCTTCCCAGCTGCTGTGAGCTCACTCGCCCAAGCTGTTTCCCCCCTTCCCGTTCTTCTGTCCTGGACCTCAAGGAAAAAGACCTGCCCTTTTGCGCCTACCCCTTCTGCCCGTTGGGGTCCCCGCCTTGTGCTTCCCCCTTTCGCTTTGTCTGCTCCTCCCTGACAGTCTTCACCCAACTCTGAATCCCTTTGGTTCGTAGTCTTCTTTCCGACCTCCCCTCGCCTCCAGGTTCTTTTTGTGCCCTCTTCTTCTGCCTCCACAGTCTCCTCCCTTTCTGCGCTTACCTCCACGCCCTTCGACGGGCCTTCGTAGTTCCTTCGTCCCCCCTGTCGTTCTCTCCCGTCGAGCCATGCGCCCTTCGTTCCCGTTCTGTCTTGCTTTTCCGGCGTTCCTCCCTCCCGTTCGATCTGTTGCCCCCTCTTTCGCTTCCAGCCCGGCCCTTCGTTCCCCTCTACCGTTCTGTTTCTCTTCCAGCCCCGCCCCTCGTTCCCCCTGCCATTCTGTCCTCACCTCTTGCCTTCTATGCCCTTCGCTCCCCCCTGCCGTCCTTCCTCACCTCTTGCTCTTCCATCCCTGCCCTTCAATCCCACCGGCTGTTCCGTTGCTTCCTGTTTCTCTTCCAGCCCTGCCCTTCGTTCCGCTCTACCGTTCTGTTGCCCCCTGTTTCTCTTCCAGACCTGTCCTTCGTTCCTGTTGCCCCCTGTTCCTCTTCCAGCCCTGCCCTTCGTTCCTGTTGCCCCCTGTTTCTCTTCCAGCTCTGCCCTTCCTTCCCCCCTGCTGTTCCGTCCTCACCTAGCTCTTGCGTCCCCTTCGCAGTTCCGTCCTGTGCTTTCCTCTCGGGACCTCCGTAGCTGATCACTGCCTTCCCCACTTCTTCTTGAGTCCCTCGAGCTGGGTCTTTCTCCAAAGGCCAAATCATTTCTTCCCCTCCCTTTCCTGCAGGTACCTGGAGGGATCTCGGGAGGACCTTGAACCTGCCCAACCTGGGACACCTGTCTGCAGCCCAACGAGAAGTGGTGGGTCGAGCGTGTCCGGCCTGTCGACGCGTTTCCTCTGTTGGTGGACTGACGTCTTTCCCCCTCTGCGTGCAGCCTCTCGAGACTCCCATCGCCCCACGGGAAGTCTACCGGGACGCTTCTCCTTCTGCAGGTACGTCCCCGATGGATGTTTTTGTCCCTTTTTGGTTTTCTGCCTGGCCAAGCAGGTCTCTCAGTTCTTCTTTTCATCGGTTCGAGTTGAGGCTGCAGTTCCCTTTCTTTCGGAGTGTGACCATCCGAAAAAGAAGCGTCATCCGGCTGTCACCACCATTTGAAGGTGAAAGCAGGGAGGCGGTGACAGTGGTGACAGTTGTGACACCGTTTCCAAAAAGTTTTCTTTTCTATACAGCTCCCTATCTTCTTTTCTCTACATACTTTTTCTAAAAAGGTGTCACTAGTGTCACAAGTGTCACCGGTGAGGTGCTTTCACCTTCTTGGGTTGGTGACACTTCGGTTCGAAGACCGTCACCCGCGGTTGGAAGTGTCACCTCTCTCTCTTGCCTCTCTGTCTGGCCTCTTTATCAGGCTCGAGCCTTCGAACTCCTTCTTATTTCTTCTGCGTTGTCTGTTTGCCCTCTCCAACGGTCTTGCGGCGGCAGGAGCCCTTCCTTCCTCTTCCTTCCGGGCCTCCTGCCGCCCTCCTTCTCCCTCATCTCCTCGTTTTCCCCACTCCCCCTTCTCCTCCTCCCCTGCTATCCTCCCCTGCTTCCTGCTTTCCTCCTGTTGCGATCCCGGACTGCTCATATCCCTCCTTCTTCCGTGCTCTGTGGCCCTGGGCTCTCTTCTGTTCTGTATGTTCTTTTCCGCTCTTTCTCTTCTTTTCGTTCTGTCTGTCTGCTCTTTTCTCCCGCCTTTTTAGCTGCCTCTAGTGATGCCCGCTTCTCGCACTGGGGGAACGTGCGTCTCTTCTCTCTATGGCCCTTCGCTTTCTTCTCAACACGTGTCGACTGTCTTTCGGTCTCTTTGATGCAGATCCCTGGGAGCGTCCTGAGGAGACCTTTGCCCTGCAGAACATGGGGCCGAAGGACGACGTCTGCCCCTACCCGTTCGCAGCCCGACGACAAGAGGTGAGCCAGGCGTGCCAGGACCGTTTTTCTGTCCCATCTTTGTTCGCGTGTCTCCGCCCCGGCTTGCGTGTCTCTATCCTTTTTGCCCCCCCTGGTACCCTGCGTGCAGCCTCTAGCCATTGTTGGCGCTCCTTTGGATGGCCACGCGAGTCCTGCAGGTGGGTCTCCATGCCAGCCGTCCCGCCCTCCTTCGGCCTTGACTTTGGCCCCCTCTCTGCTTTTCCCCCTCCGTTGGCCCTCTCTAGCTACCTGCAATCCTGTCTGTGCGTCCCCCCTGACCTGCTTTCCGGTTTCGTGAGCTTGTGTACCCATACCGCTTTCTCTTGTGTGCTGGCCGTCTCTTCCCGCGTTCCTGCTCCGAACCGTTTTGTCTTGGCTCTTTGCAGGTCCCCGCAGGTGTCTTGATAGAAGTCTGGGGAGGAAGGTGGCTGAGTCGAGCCAGGGGCCCAAGGGGGCAGCCTTGGAGCTTCTCCAAATGGTGAGTGGAGCGTGCCCGCCCTTGGTGTGCCCTTGTGGTTTCAGGATCTGTTGACTGCGTGGTCTCGTTCCAAGCAAAGCCTTCGCCATTGTGTGTGTACGTGTGTGTGCAGGCTCTCCAGACCTCCAGTGCGCTGGCGGACGAGCGGGGCCCTTCCAAGGGGAGTCAGATTCCTCCTGCAGGTGCGTCTGTACTGCTTGAAAAGTTCTTTCTTTTTCTGTGTCCAGGCTGTCTGTCTACTCACTTGATGTCCTTGCGTTAGTTTTCTGATTTTCTGGCTTAGCTTCCTTGGAGTCGCTCGTTCGTGCTCTGTGCTGTATCGTCTTTTTTCCCCGTGCCTTCTGCTTTCGTCCCGTGGGTGCTGACCGTGTATGTGCGCGGTGCAGACTGGGCCTTGTCAAGCAAAGTGAGGAATCGACGTGCCCACGCGTACCACGGGAACTCGTCACCGGACAAGGACGCCTGCCGCGCTTTCGTGATGGCGAATCAGGATCTGGCTTTTGCGCTCGGGCCTCTGAACGAAAAGCTAGACAGCAGCTTCACAGGATTCACTGGGCTTGCAGACGACCAGAGGAGAAGAGAGTTTGTAGAGGGTCTTTTTCCGCGCCCGGCTCCGCAAGGTTGGTCGCCCTTCTCGCCTGCTTATATCCCATCTCTCTGTCTGTACCCACTTGTTCTCCTGTATGTCTGCTTGGCTGACCTCCCTGGCCCTCAGGCAGGCCTTCGTGCTCGGCTGTGTGTGCTCTTTTCGTATGCTGTCCGTGGCCGTCACGGACTTCGCTTCTCTGGTTTTCTCCTGAGTCGCGTGTGACCCGTCTGGCTCGACCTGGCTTCCCCTTCCCGGTCCTTTTCTTTTTCCGTCGCGACCTGGCCCGCACGAAAAATTCTCCATCCTACATTCGGCACCTCCATCTCTTTAAGTTGACATGTGCGTGCTGTGTGTGGCTGTCGGTCGGGTGTGTCGTACGGACAAACAGCGTGCGCGCGGGCGTGAGAGCGTGTGTGCCTGCGTCAAGAGGCTTTGCGTGGTCTGCCGACCTTTGAGTGTCTGCGGGCCTTTCCCGTTTTCTCCAGCATGCGTTCGACGTCGCCAGATGGAAGTGCGCGAGTGCTCTGTGTGTGTGTGAGTGGCTGGCTGTGTGAGACGCCTGGGCGCCGTGTCTGCGGGCTTGTCCTAGGGGCTTGTCTCCCCCCTTTTCTTTTCCTCGTCGTCCGAACAAAACTTTCTCCATCATACATTCGGCACCTTCATCTCTTCAAATTGACGTGCGCGGGCTGCGTGTGGCTCTTGGTTGGGTGTGCGTGATGGATGGAACCGTCAGACAGCATGCGAGCCGTGAGAGAAAGCGTGTGTGTCTGAATTGGAAGGTCTGGTCTCGGGTTTGCGTGGTCTGTGGAGCTTTGAGTGTTTGCGGGCCTTCTCCGTTTTTTTTTTCGTCGCCCGAACGAAAATTTTCCCAGCATACCTTCTATCTCTCCATTTTCTATAGACGCGTGATGTGGGGTGTGTGGCAAGGACGCCGTTTGATCGGGCGTCCAGCTGTGAGGAACGGGTGTCTAAGTGCATAGTAGGTGCGTGCCTGAGTCACCAAGTGTTTAAGGCTGGCCGGGGGTGTCGTGGGGCTTTTTCGCGTGTCATGCGGGCGTGCCTGTGTGCCTCACCTCGGGTTCAACCGTGACCGCCGAGCTAGAGTGTGTGTCACTGCACTCATTTTTTTTCTGTCGGTTTGCTTCTTTTTCCCTTTCCACATGGTCATCGCCTGGGAAAATTTCGATCCGGGGACCAGCTTTGCAAGATACGTGCTACCGCTTCCTTGCAGTGGACCGGGACCGCCTGGCAACTATCCTGGACAAGCTCGAAGGTGAGTGGATTGGCAGGGTTTGATCGTGATTTTTTTCAACACATGTATTGCATCATGTATTCGATGACGCACCAATTGTCTTCTGCGTCCCAGTGCAGGAAGGACTGAGGAGGGCACCTGGAGGCAGTTCGTCCCATTCGCTCTCTAAGTGGGCGCGTTGGCCTTTTTGGTGGCATCGGCGGCTACCAGAAAAGGACTTGTGATAGCAGGTGACCTTGGCTCCCTTGCGGCAATTGTCGCCCTGGCTCTCTTCGTAATTGGTGCGGTAGAGAGGGGGTGCAAACTTTGCGGGAAAATACGACGTGACGGGTGGCCACAGAAACGTCCAAAGTGCTGGAGTTGTGCGCTTAGGAGACAAGAAGAAAGTACCCGTTCCCTTCTTGATGATGCATGTGGACTGCTGAATTCCACGCGAAATCCGTCACGGGTATTCGGGGTTCGGCGAGGTGTTTCTGACACTACTTTGCACAGTACAGACACCGCTTCGCTGCAGTTACTATCAGAGCCCAGATCTCTATTCGATCACGTCCGATGACCCTTCCTGCAATGGTTGACAGGCGGAGGAGCAGACAAGTGGATTCCATTCTGTTACTTTGCGCTTCTTTTTTTACTAATTTTGATCAGACGGGCAAAGAGAGCAACGTTACTGCATGACGGCACAACAAAGCGTATCGAAAGAAAAAGAAATGCATGGTCAACCGTCGGGCAGCCAAACTACGGTAACCTCACCTTGTCCGGCAAGCACGCAGGTAGATAAAACAGACCAGCCAAGAGATAAATAAATAAACACGGCCGCTCATGATGATGATGATGATGATTGAGGGTTAAATCCTAGATTTAGCGACGCCAAATCCCAAGCCACTAGCAAGGTTTTGAGGACAACCCAGAGCACACATTCATGGGGGAGGGGGATGAGGAAGCCTGCATGCCAATCGGATCGATTCGCTTCAACTTACCTTATCGACAGAATGGACCTTCTTGAGATAGTCGGCTATAGCTTTGGAACCGCTTCTAGGCAGAATTGTGCATAACAGCAACACCATATCCTTCATTTTTTTCTTATTATCAGAAGTGCCCCTCCCGGTGGCACCTGCAACGCGTTGTGCGATCTGTATTCTTATGTCAATGGGCGCTTTCTGCTTCGCAATTTCGTACAGTTCTTTCAGCCTGTTCCGTTCCCTTTCTGTATCCTTATATTCCGTCAGAACATGAACCTCATCTTTGATCACACGCGTAGTGACCATGTTTGATTTGATTATATTTGATTTGATTTGATTTGAGCTTCAACCTCAAATATTTGATATTTGAGGTAAGATTTGAGGTTAACCTCTTAGGGTTCCTCACTGAGTCACTGACTTACTGTCACTCTGATCATTTTTCTCATAACAATAGTTATCAGAACATTTCTGATGTGTGTTTCAAAAATTCAAAAAAAATATATATATAAAATTATAACTTATCAGTTCCGTAAAAAAAATATGCCTGTATGGCAGTGTATATACACTAGTCACTGAGACTCACTCTAGTACTAATAGAGATTAAGAACATAAAATCAATAGATTTGAAATTGCATATGACTTTTTGTTGATACGATAAAGCTAGGCGATGCACAGTGACAAAAAAAAAGAAAAAAAAAATCTCGAGAAGCCTAATCTTTTTTATTTTTTTTTTTATTATTTTATTGGAAGTGCTAAACATATAACAAAAACATAGCTCAGCTTTATGGCATTTCCTTTTCCTCTTCTTCATGATCATTTTCTTCAATGTGAATCGAATCGATTGGTGGTGGGAGCTGCTGAGAGCTTCATCCCCCCCGCCCCCTCCGACCGCTTTTCCTGTCTTTCTTGGAGCAGCTGCACATGTTTGTCAGACGTGATCGTCAAGCCATACTAATTGATGAGGTGGGTTTGGAAAGAACTGGTTGCCGCTGCTGCATACTCACAGCCACAAATAGTTTCTCCTTCCCCTTCGGCTCCTTGTATTTTCACCTGACACTGAATCACATTTGCTCCCTTTTGCACGGACTATATTTTTTTTGCGTACCCGGCTCTAAAAACAAATGCCTCCTTCTTCCCGTTCGACCCTGTTGGATTGTATGACATGTCTTTACGGGGTGTAAATGTTTGCAGACGCTCAAAAAGGGGGCCGTAAAAGTGTTCCAGCACCAGAAAAGTCAACACAGCTGTTCGGGAAAACGTTCAGCTGATCGGTTTACCTCTGCATAAAGTAAAAGGGGGTGAAACGTCAATTTTAGTGCAGCTCAAAACGTTTTTTTTTTGAGAGTAAACCATTAAGATTTAGGTTTTTTCATTTGAATCAGCATGCGTGACGGATCGGTACTTGCAAAAGTTTTTTCGGGACCTTCATATTTGAGGTTGAAAGTCATATTGATCAAATATTTGATCGTATTTGATAGGTCTTTAAACACTAGGTCCTCCCTGACTAGATATTTAATTTGAGCTTAAGCCCTACCTCAAATTAAATCAAACCAAATCAAATCAAATCAAACATGGTCACTACATACGCGAGGGGGACAAACATTTATCACACAGCCATTCTGGTTGGGTTCTATCTATATCCCCCCCTGTGAGAGCTCTAAAAAGCATACGGAAGCCTGCGGAGGACTGCAACAGACTCTTTGGCAGAGGTTCAACACTGCACTCTATCATTTCACTTTTTGGACGCCATTTCCTTTCACTCAGAAGGTGCATGGCCAAACGCTGTCTAGACGGATTCTCTGATTGGAAAGGGGAGAGATTCGCAAGGTGGGGAAAAATTCCGTCTCTGTCTCTAACGTTTCTAGTTTCTTCTTTCAACCAGTCGGACAGCCAGGCACCCTCTATGATCTTTTTTGTCGCCCTTTTCCTTCTGCCCTTACCCTTCTTTTTAAACTTGTCCCCCACCGTGCTTGGCAATGGAGGCTACAAAAAGGAGCAATCTAATGGAACGGCCAGCCATTTTACTGTCTTAACGAAGGGTTCACATGAGCCAGCCAAGCACTTATTCCACACTGCCTGGGGTGAAGCACGGTCGATCGATTTGATGCATTGGATGAAGCTCCCACTCAACTTACCAAGTAGAGAACTGAATGGCTCGAGAGAGAGAGAGAGAGAAAAGGGAAGTTGAAACAAAGGAGTGATGGGAAAGACCAAAACAACATCGAACAAAACGTAACTGTAATGCATCGAGGCAGGCAACATCTGTCTTTCTCAGCGGGATCGTTTCCAGTCCATACAGTGGGACTAGCAGCCAGAGGGCCTTGAACAAAGTAATTTTAGAAAAGGGAGAAACAAAGCCTAGAGAAGAGAGAGTACCAAACACAGCCCCCAAAGCCTTCTCTGCTGCCTCAATACGGGCTTCGACTATCTTGTTAAGGTCCCCGCCCTTAAAAACTTAGTTGCCCAAATACTTATATTTACTCACCGCTTCCACTGGTCTGCCTTCATAAAGAAAAGGGGTCTGGGGCACTAGGTCGGGGTGGGGAGAGGAGAGATGCATAACTTTTGTCTTCTTTAAATTCACCTTCAGGCCGTGCTCCTTACAATAGTCCTCGAGGCGAGACAGACGTTTCTACAAGTCTGAAACACTGTGAGCAAACAGAACAAGGTCATCAGCGTATCCGATGCTTTCAATTAAAACGTCAGACAGTCTGACAGGAGTCTCACTATCAGTACCCCCAGCCGAGCTTTGATTCCTGTTTTCATTATCGGAGCTGACAGATTTATGCAGATTGTTGATGAAAAGAAGAAAGAGGAGAGGAGAGAGAGGATCGCCTTGTTTTCTCCTCCGCCTTCTGGAAAGCATTCTGTTGCCCCATCCACCCAAGCCTTCACCTGACTATACATTGAATGAATCATCCAAACATCGGCTTGGCTTACTCTTTCCTCCCTGAGCCTCTCTAACATTTTGACCCGAGGAACTATATCAAACGCCTTGCTGAAATCAACAAACATGGCAATCAGAGGGCTCTTCTTCTTTTTGGAGCTGAGAATTAACAAAGACAGAGCAGCGAAGGCCTCCCTTATCCCTAGCCTCTGTCTGAAACCGAGCTGCTTTTCGTTAATTTTTACCTCCTTCCTGATCTTTGAGTCCATTAATAAAGCAAAAATCTTTTCCAGAAGCTCCACAATGTGGATCGGGCACCATTCATTACAGTTGAGACTCGGCGGGCCCTTGAAGACGGAAGCAATGCGCAATACATTCCAGTGTTCAGGCTAAAAAGAAAAATGGTGAAACAAATTGAAAAAGATAAAGAGCAGCAAGCGGGAGAGAGGAAAAAATCCAAAACATAACGAGAGGTGATAGGGGCCAACCCCATCCAAACCCAGCGCTTTCTTTAGGTCAATTCTTTTCAGTGTTTCCTCAATCATATGTATGGAGAAGGTAGGCTGAGAAGGAGAGGGGAAGGCTAGACCAACAGATGTAGGTGGGAGACCAGGACCGTCGAAGACCCTTGCCCAGAACTGAGTGAAGGAAGATGCAGTGGGTTTAATATCCCCTCCCCTCTGTGTTTTGATTTTCCCGTTCTATTGCCAAACTTTCGAAGGGTCAACTGCTACTTCTCTAGCTAGTCTCTCTACTGTCTGTTGCTCGAGCTTACTCCTTTTTACTACAAACAGTCGAGCTCTTTTCCTTCTTAGTTTGACATATTCTTTTCGCAGAGGCTGGGAAGGGTTTGGGACATGTTTTGCCTTTTCCTCGGCCTCCTTCACCTTCAAATGTATCAGGCGGTATTGTGGGTCCCACCAAGCCTGACGGGTGCTCTGCTTTCTCCCAGACTGTCTTCTCTTCTTGGATGCCTTTCTTCTATCTACCACTGCACCCACTTTGCTATCTGCCAGCCTTTCTTCCCAGAAAAGACCCAGCTATTCTAATTGCTCAAGATAAGAATCCTTGCTCAGAAAGTTGGGGGGGGGAGCATTCTGAAGGGGAAGTGGTTGTGGGGGAGGGGGTGGTAGGTCAGGGAGAGGTGGGATAGGGGAAACAACTTGACCCCTTTCACGTAGTTCATTTACCCCTCTGTCAAACAGGCCGGGAAAAACCGTTTCAGAGAACGGCAGGACCGCTCTGGCGAGAGGAATCATTTCGTCATCAGTCACCGGGGAAGTTCTATTTACAGTGAGGAGAAGGGGGAGAAAAGAGAAATTCTTTTCGCCCGTGGGGGCATATGGAGGATTAGAAGACATAGGGGGAGGAGATAAATCAAGAAAAAAAGAAAGAGAAAGAACAACATGATGTTGTGGGGTAAAGTCAGCTTCCAGGTTTGAAGTGGCAGAGGACCAGGCTGTCAAAAGAGAAGGATCTACAAAGAAGTGACCAGTCGCTTTTGTTTCTTCTCCTGCTTTAAAAAAAATACACAGACCTGGAAAGGAGACATCAATACCCAGTCTCTCATATTTTAAGGACAGGCTGTGGAGAGGAATTAAGTTAGAGCGTTCACAAAGACGGATCAGCCAATTCCCTTACTCGTCAGGTTGACTACCATAGCTGCAGGCTGACAATCGAGAGGGCTTACAGCATCAACTTCGTTCTCTTCTCTGCTTTCATCAGTGGGACATAGCATTCTTTCCTAAGTCAGCCCTTCCGGCACCCAAGTCCCCAGCTTGACGTTCATATCCCCAACCAGAATACGCAAATCCTCGAGAGGTACCTGACACAGTGCATCGATCACACCCTCTCTCTCTCTGTCTCTTAGCTCCCTGTCTCTCTGTCTCAGGTCAGACCCTCTAGGTAGAAAGTACAAAAACATGGAGGACTCTCGTGGCTGATTCCCCTCCTTCTGAGGGAGAAAGCACACTCACTGACAGACGGACCAGATTTTGACCCACCAGCTCCCACCTTGGCTGCAGTTCATGAACTAAAGAATTCCTGACTAGGATGCATACACCCCCTGTCCTTGCTTCCCCGATGGTTGCGGCTTTCCTTCTCGACCCTTCCGCAGTGGTTTTCCTTTTCAACCACTCAAAGTGATCGAAATTATGCCCTGTGTGCGTGGATGTTCTTACGGGTATGGAGGGGCACTTCGTTTCAGTTAACACCACAATGTCTGCCTGGCAAGCGGCCAGCCACCGCTCGAGAGCTTTGTTTCATAATATGTGTGACCCCAGCCCCCCCATATTTACCGTTTTTATTGTGAGTTTCCTTCTTCTTGAAGCCATGAGACCAGACCTCACGTCATAAGAAGGAGAGAAAGCATTGTGGGAGAGTGAGGATGCAGAAAGGAAGAGAAGGGAGGAGGGGGACGGCTGAAACACCCATTGAGGGATTGAAGAGTTTGCAGAGGGGCGCACCAGTGGGGCAGAGGCAGAAGCACATGCAGAAGCCAAAGCAGAAGAGGAAGAAGAAAAAAAAATAGAAGCAGAAAAGGAAAAAGAAGAAGAAGAAGAAGAAGAAGAAAAAGAAAAAGAAAAAGAAGAGGAGGAGGATAAGGAAGAAGGAGAAGAGGAGGAGGAGGAGGAGGATGACGACGACACTGCAACCGGAGGGGGGGGAAGGTCGGAAGGAGAACCTGCATGACGCTTTTGTCGGTCTAAAACTTCACACTTTCTGAGTCTGCATGCTTCCCTGCAACCGGCCCAAAAAGCACACACCAGACGCTTCTCGTCTTTCTTTAGTTAATCTGTACTTATCCATGCAAAGTCGGAAGCGCCCCTCCTCCAAAAATCATATTCTTTTCTCTTTCCCTTTCCGCCCCTCACTGCACGAATTCTTGTAGAAGAGCGTGAGCCTCTATGTATGAGGGCTCGGTCCTCCTCGTCCCTGTCATCAAAAGATCTAGAAGAAGAGAAGGAGGAATCAGAGACAGAAGAAGAGGAAGAGGGGGAAGGCGAGGACAGAAAATCACGCTCATGTCTCTTCCTACGGCATTCTCTTTCTTGTTGTCTATCTTCATGCAGCTCTCGTCGAGGGGCAGATTTGAGATTCCTTCCATTTAGAGGGTTATTGCAGCACCTCTTTTCGAGACAGTCGCAATCGATGTAGGGTCTTGCTGGAGGAGATTCTGACCCTCTAGTGCATGAGCATCTGGATGACAGACGACATGTGCTTGCTGAGGCCTTACAGTTACAACATTTCCCTTTATGATTCCCCCCCCGTCTGTTACGGCCCTGCTTATTGGGCTTTTCCTTGCCTTTCTCTCTCTTTTCATTTCTCTCCTTTACATCATATCTCTCTCTCCCTTTACTTTTCTCTCCGTCCCCCAATTTGCTACCTGAGGCCTGTCTGTTCGACTGCTGCTCCCCCTGTCCACATTCTCTCTGCGGGGGGGGGTAGGAAGGAAAAAGTAGAACGAGAACGGATGGGCGGAGGGAGAGGGAGAGAGGAAGCTGAAGAGAAGAAAGAAGCACCATAAGGAATACTGTAACTTAGTCCACAGGCCGCTTTAAAAACAGGTAGAGAGGACAGGGAGGAGCAAAAAGGTGGGGGTGCCACTGGAGGTGGAGTGAGGGGAAATGGAAGTTCGGCAGCCTGAGGTAGAGAAGGAGCAGGAACAGCAAAGTTGAGAGGCGGTGGCTCGTCCGAGAGAGTGGAAGGGAAGACTGGACAGAAAAGGAAAGAAGGAGAAAGAAAGGGAAAAGCGTGCGAAGGAGAACTCGAGTGCCCCCGGCCGCCTGGCCTCTCACCACCCCCCCTTTCCCGTTCCTTAGCTTCCCCTTCTTTTCCCATGCCAGAACCGGGGGCGGAGTAGGAAGAAGAGCGAGTTGAAGAAGGTGGGAGTGAGGATGGAGGGAGGAGGTGCGAAAGTAGAAGAAGAGTGCAAAAAAAGGCCTGCCTGTTTATCTTCTTCCCTCCGTTTGCACATCCTCCTTCCCAGTCAGCAGGCAGAGGAAGGAAGGAGTCCACACCATCAACATAAGAACAAATATACATACTATAAATCTGAGGAGGAGGAAGAGGAGGTTCAAGAGGGGGACGAGGAGCCTCCGGGGAAGGAGGTAGAAGGGGAGGTGGCGGGGGAGGAAGAAAATGAGATGGGGAAGGGGAAAGCAACGGAGGTGAGCAGAGGGTTGGGGCGGAGGGTTGAACCGAACCATGACAAGAATCTATGGATACAAAAGAAGGAGGGAGGATAACAGATGAGGACCGACCAAAAGCAAACTGAGAGGCAACAGGGAGAGAGAGGCACGGAAGAATATATGTACATGGAAAAGATGCATCATACAGCAAATACGTACAGTTAATTTGTTGCTGCCTATCTAGATTCTTCCTTGTCCGTGCCCTTCCCCTGCTCTTATTAGACCTTCTCTTCGTCTTTTTCCTCTGTGTCTGCCTCTTCTTCTGTGAAGTTTCCCCTCGAGAGTGAGGAAAAAACGAAAGACACTGAGAGGGCCATCTGCCTAATGTATCTATATATAAGGCTTTTCCGCGAACTCATCTGTTTCTGCTTGAAGTGCACTCCATCTGTTAGTGCTCATCGTCTGTCTAACTACATGCCTTTCTGCCTTCCAAGAACGAACCCTCCCCTTTCCTTTCTGTACAGTTCTCCATACTTCCGGCTCAGAAATTCCTGTAAAGGCCTGGTCAGCACAAGGCAACCCATCTTATCTGGGGCGAAATCCAGGAGGGGGGGACATCGAGCAAAGGGAGGGGAAATCCGTATCCACTCGAGAGTCATTTTCCGCATGTTTTTCTTTCCCTGCACAGAGAGGGAAGGAGAGAGGGCGGGCCGGTATGAGTTCATATGACAGAGCGGACTGCCTCTTTACCTTTTCATCCAACCTTCTTCTCAGCGAGAAGATTGACTCCGTCTGCGTATCTGGCTGACTAAGTCTTCTTTTTATGAGGGGTGTGAGGGCGGAGAGGAGATCATTTCCTTTCTGTCGGTTCATTTCTCTCCATACCAAAAAGTGTCCTTGCATCAGGCTATCTATTCCACCACCTACTTGGCTGTCTGTATCTGTTTCCCTTTCTGTCTGACTGTCGGAAACGGTTGACAAAAGCACAGGAGAATCGACCCACCGGGCCCACTCCTCCCCAATCTCTGGTTGATGTGCGCGGCATAGTTGGCAGGGAGGAGCTTTACCCTCCTTTGGTTTCTGGTCCTGAGCCAGTTGCAACTCGTTCAAATCGAGGGGACCGGGTTTGGAGGGGGGCTGCTAGAGAGGCAGAGGTGAGGCAGGCAGGCAGACAGGCAACACGCTTCTCTCATGGAGGGGGTGGCCCCTCATGTCATCGGCAGGCTGTAGAGATAGGCAAAGGGACTGGGGTAACGAGTCGTCGGCAGGCTAGAGGGATGGGCAGAGGGACAAGGATAACGAGTCGTCGGCAGGAGCTAGGACAGGAGGGAGAAATTGGTTTGGGTGGGGTACTAGCGGCTCTTTGATTGAGCCCTTGAGACTGCCACGTCGCAGGATGAGATGATCTGCAGAGAGAAAGGGTCCTGCTGCCCTTCCTCCCCTGAGGGTAGTTCAATGCCGAGGGGGCCGCGCCCCCCCGTCCCCTTCTCCCGATTCCCCCCCCTTCAGTCCGTTGATGTGCATAAGGCTCTGCACAACAGAGGCATCTGTTCCTGATGGACCCGTTCCCATAGATACATTGGTGGGCGGGGAGGCCTGAGAGTGCTGCTGTGCTAATGATCTCGGGAAGAACGTGACTTGCCCCATCGTGCACCCCTCTGCTCTGGAGTGTGTGCTCTTCATCTTATCCTCTTCAGCTGTGAGCCCCCCTTCCCACCCGTCAGCCCCAAACAACCCAGAGCGAGGGGCCCCCCTAGACACCTCCCTGAAGCCACCTCTCATCAGGATGCACTCCTACGATGCACTCACCCCCGAACTTCGACCGAGCACGTTAGTCTTTCTCGACTGTGCCCGGATTCCCCCCAAACCCCCTTGCCCCACATTTTGGCGCACCCGGTCTGTCCGCCCTGACAGGCTCTGGGGATAGACTGTCTTCGGCGAAACCAGGGGACCTCCGACTGCCCTTGAGAACGGGGTCCCTACCCCTGCCCTCTCTTTCATCATTCCCATCCCTCTCCTCCCTGTCTGGCAGACCGGTCTGCCACTCCTGCAGAAACTTGTAGAGACGACGGGTGACGACTCTCTCCCCCTTGAGCCCCTTGGTTGCAGCATTCCAATCCTGGTAGACCTGGGCGTATTTGGAGATGAAGGCTTGTTAGGCAAAGGAGGCCTCCCCCTCCGCCTCCGCATTGAGGGCTTTCTGCACCCACATGAAGAGACGGAACAGTGGGGTGGTACTCCAATGGATGAAAACCCTCCCCGTGGTTACCCTCTTATCCGTTGAGAGGGAACTGGAGTCTGCGGGGGGCCAGAAGATCGACCCATCCCTATTCACTCCCTCTCTCTCCTTCACCGAATCCACTATATCCATCCAATCCCCCCGATCACCGGAATCCAGAGTGATCTCGGCCTTGTGTCCCCCGTCCCTCTCTGTGCAGTACCTGAAGTGACGGATCTGGAGTTGCTGGGAGACCTGGGAGGGGTTCTCCTTTCCGGCGGCCTCGGCCAAATCGGAGAAGAACAGACAAACGGGGGTAAAGGATGAGAAGTCCTTCCTCTGTTGAGGGAAAGCGACCTACTTCACCCATCTTCCGTTTCCGTCAAGCACTTCTTTCTTCCTTTCATTCTCATAATCTGTGATAGAGGCGACCATGACCATAGTGCATCGGGAGAAGTTAAAACCACGAATGACGAGATCACCGATCTTTCTTTCTCTCGCCTTGAACTCATCATCAATCATACAACCCGTCTCTCTCTTCTCAAGTCTGGAGATCCTCGTCTCCGCTCTCTGGATTTTCTTGCCCTACGCTTGGACTTCGTTGTTTAACTTGTCCTGATTTTCCTTCGACTTTCTCTTTCTCTCATCCATTTTTTTTTCCATTCTTTGTTGAGACCGGAAAATATCTTTCAGTGTAACCTCGGCATCATCAGATGCGTCCGCGTGCCCTGCCCCGCGCCCGTCCTCCCCCATGGGCTTGCTCTGGTCTCCAGCCTCCTGCTAGGCTTCTTGGGTATTTCCATTTCCCTATGGATCTGCCATCCCTACGGGAGGAAAGAGTTCAAGAAGAAGAGACGGAGACGGAAGAAGTCAAATAACGAGAACTCTACCCACAGTTCACTTCTGAATACAAGAAGACGATCACTGAGAATTCACTGGCAAACTGGTTGCCGCTGTAGCTGCAGGAGCTTTGTAGAAGCTCAAAAGGAGAAGGGAGATAGAAGGAGATGTAAAAGCAAGCAGGCTGAGCAGTTGAGCTATGCAATCCATGCAGTCGTGCAACTCACGGAGTGAGCACTGTCCCTGAGAGACACTAAAGAGTGAGCACCGTCCACTGGTAGGAGGCCGTCAGCTGCATATCCGATAAAAGGCTTCATGCCTAACGTGGTACTGCAATCTGTGAATCCAATGCCTTTCTGTTCTCTTCATTCTGTATTTCCTACATGATGTACTGAGTGTAGACAACCTAGGCAGACAACCTATCAGTCCAATTATATTTCAGTATTCTTTATAGCAATTAATAGTATTTCAGTGCATGCGCGCTTCTGTATTGTATCGCATGCATGCAAGCCGTATGCGCAGTATATACAACGATTCGATCCTCTTTAATATCTCTCTGGCCCTGTGTCGGGCCAGTATGCATCTTGTCTAGGCATAGATCCCGTCCGTCTACTAATGACAGCCAATATCTGTTGCAAGCACATGCCCCTCGGACTAGGCCACCGATCCTAGCTTATACTACTCACGGTGGGTAAAAATTAATACCTTTAAAAAAAATATATACAGAAAGAAAGGTGAATTAGACTTTGAGGGGAAGGAAACAAGCTTAGAAGCTTTTGGGTGGAGAAGCAGGTCGAACGGAAAGGAGGTAGATGGATCGGGTCCTTCCCTGATAAAGGTTTTTCTCTCTTAACAAAGGGTAGCCTTTACCAAGGAAAAAAAAGATTATCAAGGTTTCACACTACCTTTGATCTCCTCTTTTGGTTTTTCTAAAGTGCCGTTGAAGCCACAAGTGATAAGGTGCGCATTGAAAGTGATTAATAAGCTTTAATAAGCTTCTTCCTAGAATCGACTAACAAGAAAAAAGCGGAACCTTTGGACAAGCTAGGCTAGATCCGCCCCTCATATGTGGGGACGCGGCAATCCCCAAAGGCCCCGTGTCTCTGCTAGTGGATGAATGGAGGCCTATTCATATAGCGACCCTTCTAGCTAAGCTCTCTGCTTTGTTGATAGATTCTTGCCTCCATCTGAGAGTAAGGATAGACAACAGACAGATAGGATTCAGAAAGGGAGTGAGGACTAGAAAAGCCATTCATGCTTTGTTTGCCCTTTCTGAAACTTCCAGAAACAAAAAGAGACCTTTATTCGCGTGTTTCGTGGACTTTAGCAAGGCATTTGATAAAGTTGACAGAAAGAAATTGATCCAGAGACTTAGAGAGGAGGAGCTTTCAGAAGGAGATATTAATATGATTTATGCAATGTATATCAAGGTCATGGGGAAGATTAACGGGTCGGAAAGCATGTTTGAAGAGGGAACAGGGGTAAAACAAGGTGACCCTCTCTTTCCTCTCCTATTTTTTCTCTTCATCAATAATTTGCATACCTTAGTTAATCTCCAGAATAGAGATCGAGGGGAGGATTCATCCTAGGAAGTGAGGCTGGGAGACCTTCTGATAGAGAGCATCGGTTATGCAGATGATCTCGTAATCTTTGGGCACTCCCCCCGCGACCTCCAAAAGAGAATGGATCGGTTGGCCGTGTATTGTGACATGTGGGGTCTGACAGTAAATTTAAAAAAAACGAAAGTGATAAGATTAGCAGGCAGAGGGGGGGAGGAAGAACTTTTTTTCAAGGGTCGGATGGTCGAATGGGTAGAAAGTTACAGATACTTGGGTTGTCAGGTCTTCTGTGATATGAACCCTCGTAAGTCTATGACTGCCAGACTTGAAGCTGCAGAGAGGGGAGTAGGAGGGGCTATGGGTTTGTGCGTATCAATAGGGACGCTCTCCCTACATAGTCGTATATCCCTCTTCAGGGGGACATAGAAACCCGCCGCCACTTATTCCCTTGAAGCCCTCCCGATTCAAGAATCTGACATCCAATGCTTAGACTCTCTTCAGCTTCGTTTTGTGCATTGGTCTCTCCATCTGCCCTGGAATTGTTTTGTCTTTCCCACCCTTACAGCCGTTAGGCTGAGGCCTATGAGAGAGATTCTCAGTGTCAGAGTGGGGGGGTATTTGAGAAGTCTTTCCTTTGTGCGATTGGCTTTGCCTCAAGCGCTGTGGGCATGCCACAGGAGGGGGGAGTTTAGGGCGTGGTCGGGGTCGGCAAAGAGGCTTGTGCAACCCGTCAGTTCTGCCCTTCTTGAAGGTGAACCTGATGAGGTTGATTTTAGAACCTCAGATAGCAGGCTAAGAAGGGGGGCGAGAAGCAGAGAAGTTAACGAATGGTTGGGAGACTGGGCAAACCCAGTCTCCGTGACGGAAAGGAGAGGGGGGAGACAAGGTAGACAAGGAATGCATGGCGTGTCTTTTCCTCCGTCTGCCTGCCTGACTGATTATCAGAAGGAGAATAGAAGCAGCCAACGCTTTGCAAAACTAGTCCTAGGAAGCCTGGCGGAGGGGAAGGGGGGCTTAAGGTCTCCTTCGGTTGAACCACTCGCCAAGCAGTTCCTGCCATCCCCCGGGGCAGTTTTCCGCCCTGTGTTGTGCGCGGTTGTTGGAGGGGGGGCAAACCATGGGGGGAAGGTTGAATCAATTTGCAAGGCCTGTGAAGAGAAAACTTATGAGAAACTGATTGATGACCCGATTCACCGCCTGACAACTTGTGTTCGAACGGAAGTACCGCGGGGGAGATTAAGCGATCTCTGGTATAGGCGACTGGAACGTATATCAATAGAAGAAGTGTGTGAGCACGGAGAGAAACAGGAGGCCCAAGGAGGTAGAGGGTTGGGGCAGGCCGAGGAGCGTGTAAGGCAGTACTTCTCGCCTCTTCCTCAGAGGGATGCCAGAAAGGTCAGTGCCCTCATTACTGCATGCCTAGGACCAGACTGATCGATCCTGGGGAGCAGCGCTTTACTAGCTAGTAGTCCTAAGGTTTGGCCGCTTTAGGCGAGCATTCGCTAGCGTGCTCCTAGCTTACAATATGACATGAATGCTCACAGACTGCCCTTTACCATTGGGATACGATGGCTGGCGGGTTTAGTCACATCATCATCATTATCATCACATAACAAAACCCTCGATTACATACCTTTCATTCTCTGTGTGTTCGCGTGGTCAACTCTGCATGCCTATCTATGGATGAGCGTTGTAGTCTTTTCGATGTGTCCGTTAATTCAGTCTCGGTATCGCGCGTTACTCGCGTAATGCGCGCCGACCAGCAAGATAGAAGAAGGAAATGTCAAACCTTACAGAAATAAAGCAATAGAAACCAAAGGAATTCGGAACGGTGTTTTGCGAATGCGGAAAATGCAGTAAGACCGGAATAGATAGGATCATAACCCATGCAGGCCAATGGAGGACGCATTCTGTGGATGCATATGTGTAGATGAAACCTAAGAATCTATGATAAAATAGATGACAAACGGAATTTTTGTATGAACACATCATAAAAGTTTAATACTGAAATTATAACTGAATAACAAGTTTGTCTCCTTAGTTCTCCCCTATGAAATCTTAAGGTTCTCAAGTAAAAAATTTTTTAAAACCTAAAGTTTGGGGGTGGGCTTTATTTAAAAAAAAATTTTACAGATCACACCCAGGTCACTGTTGTATATATCATGATTAACTTTTTTTTAAAAAACTTTTAAATGTGGTGCATAAACATATTTCAACTGCAAGTGTCAACAAAACGCCCCCACAGATCAAGAGAGTATTGTGTTTCCATTTTTTTTTACTCTCTTAATTCTCCACTTTTAGTGTTTTTTCTCGTCTATTCTGTCCTTCAAGAAAGTTCTGCCCGTCATTCACTGACGAAGGGAGAAGATGCGACAGAACATGCATAGATGCACGCGCAAAAAAAATATTTGTATGTAAATCGATCCCTTCAAAAGAGCGCATGTCCCAGAGGCAGAGCTCTTTCGAGAGGGTCACTGAAGGTGCACAAGGATAAGTATGCGGTGAGCGCGAGAGAAACCGCATGAAAGAGAAGGGAAGAAGATATTGGAGAGAAGTGCCAGACTCAGTCGAGGAACTGCATGGGGAAACGGAGTTCTCGATCGAATGTGGCGGCATGCAGAAGGAAAGAAAATTTATTCAGCCAGGCAACGAGCGAGCGATATGTAGCGGTAATGTTTACCCCCAAAGAATTAACGAATTCACGCCCACAACAGGCCACCAGTGGAAAAGCAGATACTTGAAAGCAATGGCCTCCCCTTCCTTCGCTATAAGCAAAACGTCTCTGCCCGATCCCGTCTCTCTGCAGGGGACAGAGGCATTCTGTTCTCCCCCTCTCCACCTTCTCCCACATCTACCTGAAGCACCTCCTCTTGCCCCTCCACATGTCCATTTTCATTCCCATTTTCCCGAAATGACCCCGAGACTTCACTTCCATTCTCCTGCACCAACCACCCTCTCCTCTGACACTCCTCTCTTGCTGGAGAGTTGGAAGAGGGCCGTGGTGCTTGTGAGGAAGGTGTTTGAAGCAGCTGCCTCGAGGAGCTTCCCTTCAAAGGTTGTGGGGGGGACAGCGGGTTTAGCTGCTGTCTCGAGGAGCAGGTCTTGAGTGTCTTCTTGGTCTTCTGGTACTTCTCCTGCAGCCTCCCCGACTCCAACCGAGGGAGCCCCCCCGCCTCCTCCACATCTGCAGGAGAGGGCCCTCCAGCGGAGTGGCATAGGATGGCAAGGGTCAGGGCGTCGACCAGGGAGGAGTAGAAGGAACTCGAACAACAACCGCAGTAACAAACGGAAAAATCTAAACGGCCCTTCTCAGCAATGTAATCAACCACCACGCCCCCACTGAACGCTCCCCCCCTTGCGTCTTCAAAAAGTCTCTGTGCATGGAGATCGAGAGCGTCCAGTGTCGCGTGGAGAGGGTGCTTCTCCTCATGTATCTGTATGGACAGCGCCCCCGTGTTACCTGTCCGAGGTACGTACAGCGCGTGCCACTCGCGTGTGTAGTTGGGGATCAGAGTAAACTTCTCGTTCCCGTACAGAAGGTCCCTCAGACGGGACTCATCGGTGTTGTTGAAGAACACAAACGCCTCGTAGAACTGACCGTCCTCACCCTTCACTGCGAACGTGACATGCAAACACATGCATACATACATGCACGAAAACAATCATTGGCATGCGTGGGGGCATGCGCGGGCGCGATCACGAGCCAGCGTGCGGGCGAGAGAGGGGGGGGGGTCCTTACACAGTAAAAGCATAAATGAAAACCAGATAGAAGGGAGGAAGACAGAAATGAGGAACGAATGAAGAAACGAAGGAGCAACAGGCGGAGACAGAGAAAGGACAAAACGGTGTCTTGCGTATGCACAAGTTTGTCCATGCCAGGCTCTCTGTCGGCAACTCACTGATCTACTCAGTCTGTCTGTTCTTCTCCGTCCAACTTTTTTATTTGACTGCGCGCCCACCGCCACCTCTCATCACATCGTCCTTACACTCTCCCGACCTATGCACCACACTTCTTGTTCGTGTGCGTACAGCAGAGAGGAAGGAAACGACAAGTATCGAGTACAATTCAGACAGAGACAGGACGCGGCTTCTGGTCTTCGAACCAAGCCGTCTCCTTGCGCTGACCTGCACACAGCTCCCTCGTGTAGTGCGTGGGGACCCTCTCGAAGTCGTCCAAGTAGGCGAGCGCGTCCCTCGTCACCTCAAAAAGCTCCCCGAATACCCTGTAACCGTGGCCTGCGTCAAAGCAGACAGATCACAAGAATGAATCAGCCTGTTGCAAGAAGATGTGAGCACGCCGCTGCAACAGATAAAAGCCTACCACCTACCTGGATACTTAGCCAGGCACGGTCGGTTTCTGTTCTCTGTATCGCAGTACATGGGGTACTTCTCGAGTGTATGGCATCGTTTGAAGTACTTGATGCCGTCCCTCTCCATGTTGTAGTGGTTTCGGAACCCTCTTTTGAGAGTACCGTAAGAGAACACCAGGGAGAGCGTCTCCGTCATGATGTATGGGTCGTTTTCGACTGTCGAGACTTCAGCAGTGCAGCAACTTCATGATTCAACGCACGAAGTTATGAACGCCCGGTGAGTTCCCACTTTGATCTCAGCTTTCAATTCTGTCAAAGAGTCGAAGTTTGAAAGAAAGAGGGGGTGCATGCAAGAATTTAATGGTGCAAGGTCGCTCTGCGCAGTTGTACTTTTGCGACACACCACCATGCATGCCATCCGGGACCACGCGTGCGAGACTGCATGATTGACTGACCTGCATGAGCACTCTCTCTGGTGTCTTTATCTGAACCTGCGCGGCATGAGGTCAAAATCCTATTAATATGACTGGCCAAAGGAGTGAGTAGTTCTGCAGCGATCTTCTCATACGTGTCTTTCTCTTGTGGTGCATCAGACGGCACAAAGAAGCTTTGGGGGTGTTCTTGACTGCCGTCTCCTGACAACTTCCCGTCTCCAGAGAAGTTTTCCCGCGCAGGTGCCAAGTGCGCGTTTCGGAGTCTTTCCGTGGTCTGATCGGGTGACAGACTTTGTATCTGACCATCTTTGCGTCCTCATGTGTGTGTTCTGGCAGTAAGCAGTTCAGCTCAAGTCATGATCCCCAGTTTCTCTCTGGTATTCCTTGCATTTCCTCTTCTCCGGTTCTTTGGTGGAACAGCGACGCATCCCGAGGCTGCAGGTCTGTCTATCTGCTCAAAATCTGTCAGAGCTGCAGATGCCGACCCTGCCTTCATCACCTTTCGTCTGCGGCACTTCGTGTCGGTGGTTGAAGTGGGCCATCGGGGTGATCTCAAGTAAAGTCTCTTTGTGTCTTGCCTTGATGCAGTCTTCCCCTCCTTTCCCTTCGTGCAGCGTCTCTTACCCCTCACCTGCCGGGCCCCCCAGAGAATGATGACATCCAAAGAGCGTTGAACCTGACGGAGCGCTTCTCAGCAGAGGAGATGGGAGGTCCGATGGTGGTGAGCGTGAGGGGCAGCTTCGAGAACGCGACTGCCGAGGCAGACTTTGCTGCCTCCTGCTGGGGCGAGGGTCCTTCGTTTGCTCAGGGCGGTGTGTGGTACACCTTTCGTCTGCCCCTGACTGGCTCCTCTTGGAGAGTCGAGGCGGACACCTGCACGAACACAACGGTGAGGGGCAAGGGGGCAGGGGCGTGGAAGAACGCACGTCTTTCACACGATCCTCCGCAGTTTTGTACCTCAAAATGATAGAACGCAGGCAAGGGTTTCTAAAGACGAATAGTGTTTGAGTAGGGCAGATGGACAGATGGATATGACCCTGCAGCTCGATGGCTGTCCCTCTGTGACTCTCATCACCGTTTCTTTTTCGATCGTTTTCCGTGCTGTCAACAGTTTATTTTCCTGCTTGGTCGCAGGAGGGAACAGCCAGTCGAAAGTGGTCTTCTGGTCGGAAGGGGGCACAGATGTGCTTGTCCTTGTGAGCCCGCTCTGGAGTTCACGGAAGGAGTTCACCTTGACAACCTCCCTTATTGTTGAAGGTTTGTTAGTGTTCCGTTTCTCCGCCTGGCTTGGTTGAGGTGTGTGACGCCTCTGATGTCAGTCTGAAGCATTGCATAAGTGTGTCGTGGCAGCATCCCAATGCTCTTTCCACTTTCCGTTTCAGTTTTTTCGATTTTGAACCAGTACTTTGTGGGACATTTTGTTTTGACACCTTCCTGCAGTTTTGCTCCGCTCATGCACACAACAATCGCAACCTCCACAAACATTGACGAGTTTCCGTAGGCTTGCTTGGGAGTTTTTCTTGTTGGGGCTCCTTGCCACTCGACAAGGATCCTGTTAGCGGAAATACAACCCTTCTCGGCCATCCTTTTTCATCACTCGTTCGTTTCATAGAATGCCTATGTACGTCGCATTGTTTCTTTTCCTTCCCCCCCTCCCTCCTATGCAGTTCCCCCGTCACCTCCTGAGAACGACGACATCCGTCAGGCACACAATTTGACAGAGCGCTTTTCTGCAACTGACGAAACAGAGGGTTTGATGGTCGTGAGCGTGAACGGCAGCTTGGAAGGTGTGACTGCAGAGGGAGACTTCGGTTTCTGTGGGGCGGCTTCGGATGCCTTTGACTCTTCGGGTGCTGTGTGGTTCACTTTCCGGCTGCCCCCCACACGTCCCACTTGGATGGTGCAGGTGGACACCTGCAACAATGACACGGTCAGAAATATGGGGGGGGGAAACTCTCGGACTGGTTTTGCTCATCATCACGACTGTCCACGCAGCTTGCGAGTGAGGAAGAATTGTTCGACAAATTGAATGACACATTCCTCCCCTTTTCCGGTGACACATTGATTGACAAAATGGGACACATTTTCTGGCCGCTGATGACGGCTGCAGAGAAGAATCTGATGGGTGACCCACAAGCCATCCAGCGAACGGAAAGACCTCCCTCTCCCACTTCTTTCCGTCAATCTCTCCGACTTACGCTCTCTGTGCTTTTCTCCTCCACCCTCTCTGTTTTGTCATCCTGTACCGTGACAGACAACCACAGCCCTAGCAGCGATGACAGGAATGTCGTGTGCATCGGATCCCTCCAGCTGCAATTGCAAAGGGAGATTTCGCGCGGGGATTTCTTGTAAAATCGCTTTCTGGTGGGAGGGCGACGCAGACACTTTCGTCCTTGTGAGACCACGCGAATTCTTGTCAGGGAATGGATCGGTTTCGGACTTCACGCTGACGATTTCTGTGTACCTCCAAGGTCTGTCTGCAGTGGTGCCTTTTGCGCCTTGCGCTTGCTCCTTGTGTCCTCTGTTGTGCCTCTTAGTCTTTTGATTCTAGATCAAATACAATTTTTGTTTCCGTCCTTCCTTGGAGTTTCAGCCCTAGTGCTCTAGGCAGTGTCCTTTTCCCACGTTGCCTCGTTTGTCCAGCGAGAATTTTCAATCCCAAGTGACGTCCTGCAGATCCCCCCCTGAATGACGAGTTGGTCAATGCCCTCGACCTGACAAGCAGTCTCTCAGACGTAGATGACGCCAGCAGAGGCGCCGGTGGGAGCGGGAGGGTTCCCCTTGGAGTGCCGGGGCCCCTGAAGGCCGTCTCCATCAACGGTACCCTCGTTGGGGCAACACCCGACGGGGAGGTCAACCATTGCACTCGTCTCTGGGACGGAGACACCTCCAATCGAGCGGGAGTCTGGTACCGAGCCAGGCTGCCTCCATCGAGAAGTTACTGGGGCGTTGCGGTGGACACGTGTGGATCCCCGAATGGGGTGAGAATAGCTGGCTGGCTGACTAAGAGACTGACTGACTGACTAGCTGGCTAACTGAGTGGCTGACTCTCTATGTGACACGCTGACTGGCCAGCTTCAGCTGATTTTCTTGCTGTCGGAGACAAACTGAGGACTGTTGCGCTCCACGAAAAAAAAGAAACGAGGGATCCAAATTCTGACCACCTTGAGTTTCATATGCTGCAGATTCGTTTCTAGATGGCATCAAGTACCACCAGAGAAGAGAAGAGGGGACAAGGGAGGGGGGATGAAAGAGCGGACTTTGAATGGATGCAGATCGATGTGGAAATGAATGCTCCCGGGCATGATTTAACGGATCGAGGGTCATGTAATTTGCACCCACCTTTCTTCACCTTGACACGAGCTTGGGTTCTGTGAAATTCTTTTCTCTTCTGCTGAGGCCCTGTCGATCTGATGTGACTGACGCGGCCGACTCCCACTATCAATGCTTGCAGGTTGATACTGCTCTGGCAGTGCTCTCAGGCCCCACCTGTGCTTCTGATCCTTCATCTTGCACCTGTTTGGGTGTGAATGACAATGCGAGGACAGCAGGCTGCGGGGATGCTGCGTGGTCTCATGCTTCCAGAGTGACATTCCTTGGCGCAGGGGGGAGTGAGATCTTTGTACTGGTGATGGCACGAGAGATATCCGACGTTGCCCCGTTCGCACTGAGTCTGGCTCTGACTGGTAAGACAAGCAGCAGGTCCGCCAGAGATTTATTTAGTCATTGATCAAGCACGAAGCGAGCAAGTCGATTCATCGGTCCTTTGAGTCATGCATCAAGGAGGGCGTATATGCACCGCCACAGGCTATCCATGTAGCATATGAATTCGACGTGTCCTTGAGGCGTTTCCGTACATCTTGAGATGTCAGCAGTGTTGTCGTCACTTTGGCGTTGCCGAGTTCTCGAACGACCCACCTGCTGCATGGGTCTCTGCTACCAAGTGTCACTGTACACGGAGACCTCACAGAGCGAGTGCCATTGTGACTTTCTGCAGATCCGCCCTCCAACGACAAGGCCATCAACGCATTCGACTTGACGACCAGTCTGTCTCACAGAGACGGTCGTGACAACAGCAGCTCTGTGGTCGTGAAGGGGACTGTAGTAGGGGCCTCTCCGAGGGACAAGTTAAGCGCTTGTGGGGAGGAGGGCGAGGTGGGGGGCGTTTGGTACCACCTCAAGCTATCTGAGGTCTCCCTTCTGACTGTTCGTGTGGAGGTGGAAGCTGGGGAGGTGAGGAGGAGTGGTCAATTTTTAAAAAAGTGGTTACTGACTCAAAATTTTGTAGACTTTTTCTTGCCCCCGTTTACGCATGTTTCACTGAGCCAGATGATCTCATAATTTGTGACGCTTGATTGTTGTTGGTTCGTACGCGTGCACACCTGGTTGTATAGACTGAATTGAAAAAGAACAGCGCACTGCTGGTGACCCTGCATATGTGTCTAATGCAGGATAGAAGGTTTTTCGGAGGAGTCTTCTTTAAGGTCCTGAAGGGCAGGAAGTGTCTGACAGACCCTGCAGATGACGCGTGCTCCTGCCAGTACGAACACCACAGAGAAACCAGTCATGACACCCTCCGAGTGGCTCGAGGGTCCTATACGCTGTGGGTTTACAGCAGCCCTTCCTTGGCGAGAAGCTTTCGGCTGCGCGTACACGTTTCTGCTTCCATCGGTGAGTCGAATGTGCTGGATTGCTTCGTTCAGAATATCTTCCAAGTCTGGAAGGAAGCAGAATGACCTAAGCGGTTTGTTGCTACTTTTGCTTGCCTTGCTCTGTTCAAGGACTTTGTTTTGGCCAGAGGGTGCAGTCGTTGGTGTTTTCCAGAGTTCGCTTTTGTTCCATCGTATCAGCCAACTTCTTCTTAATCGCTCCCTGCAGCTCTGCAGGTGCGGCCTCGACGTGTGGCGCTTGGACACAGTCACTCTTTCGTGATACATGAGGAGGGGCAGCTGTTTTCGTTCGGGACGAATTTCTACGGGCAATTGGGTTTGGGAGACATCAGTGATCGGCACTCACCCACGAGAGTGCCTGCCCTCTCAGAAGTCACAGACTCCTGTGGGGGGGTTGGGCACTCTCTGGTGCTTGTGGCAAACGGCACTCTGTTCTCGATGGGGTCGAACCACTTCGGAGAGGTTGGGCTGGGGGTAGCGGGGGGCTCAGAGGCGATTCCGCTTACCTGTGCCTGAGCGAGTGGTCGGGGTGGCTTGTGGAGATTTTCACAGGTGGGTGTGAGGAGTCGGTGTTCTAGAGGATAAAGAAAGAAGCTTTTCGGCAGCATTCTGTCGTCTGTGTGTACCTTCAACGAAAGGACCTGTTTTGAACATAGCTCCCGCCCCCCTGCATGCACAATGCTTTGGCCAAGTATCGGCCTCGTTTGTCGGTCTGTGTTGTGATCGATCGAATGCTTTGCAGTCGTTCTGTTGGGTGTTCCTGAGAGGAGAAAAATTATCGAACTCGGCTGTCTTCACTACAGAGACGAAAAATATCGCACGGATATACAGCGGTGTTGTTCTTGTCTGTAGTCATTCTTCACACTCCTAGGTAAAACAGGTAGGTGTCTAGTTGGCTGCAGCCCCAGGAAAAGGCGACAAAGCTGACTTCTGGGGGCTTACTTGCTTGTATGTATACATTTCTGTGTACAGTGCTGCGTGGACCGACCAGGGGCGTCTGTACACGTGGGGAGCGGGAGATCACGGGAGACTTGGGCATGGCGATGAGCAAAACCGCTGGAGTCCTTCGCTTGTGGGGGGGGCTCTCTCAAACGAGACTGTCATAGGAGTGGCGGCTGCAGGTGGCGACAGAATGAAAACTTGTCACACAGTTGCTGTATGTTCGTCAGGAGCAGTTTACGCTTGGGGGAGCAACCACTACGGGCAGTTGGGCACTGGGGCGTCTGGTGATCGGGTTGAAAGACTGCCTGTGAGGGTGATCATTGAAGAGAGAGGAGAAGAGGAAGGGAGCATGGTTGCAGCCGGGGGGTCGCACTCGCTCATTCTGACCCGCTCTGGGAGGGTCTACTCGTTCGGGCGGATTTTTGTTGGTGAGATAGAGTTGGGAGACAACCAAACCCCGCAGACCCCCCAACTGATCGGTGTGCCTGGCAGGGTGGTGGAGGTGAGTGCGGGTGGTTCTCACTCTTCCGGCTCTCACTCTTTTGCTCTCATGGCTGATGGGACTCTGTATGGCTGGGGATCAAATTCTGTCGGACAGTTGGGAGTCGGTGACTTCCAAGACCGATTGACGCCTTCAAGAGTGCCCGTGGTGAAGGTTGCTTCTGGGGGGCTTCCTCGGGCCTTGGGAGATAGTTTCTCTATGTTGGTGACGGAGGCAGGTGTGATCGGGACGGGTAGCAACTATGATGGCCAACTGGGCGTCGGGGAGGCGCACAGGACGCAATCGATCGACTTTCAAGGAACCGAAAGTAAGTCTATCTAGAGTCAAATATTCGTTCCAAGGTAACCAAGCCTGTCACCCCATGATCTTCATTCGTCACTGTGTCAGAGAGCGGGAAATCGTGTGGACTGCCATGCGTTCCGTCATGTTATGCTGCTTTTTGTTTATTTCTCGCCTATCGTTCTATTGGTGTGGAGGTTTGTTTTCTCGGTATACTCCAAACAAAAATTTGCAGCTCTCGACTTCGACGAGTGCGGGAGCACGGACAGCAACAACTGTGACTCCCGTGCGGCGTGCTCGAACATCGTCGACAGCTTCACTTGCAAGTGCCCTGAGGGATTCTCGGAAGTCAATGCAGGCGAATTCTGTAGTCAGTCGTGGATGCATGCCCTGGCCACCCGTGTCGTCTGTTTTTCTTCATTTAAGATTCTGTTTGTGATCCCAAGGATATGCACAGCTCTACATCGTTGTATTCAGACTGCTGCAGCTCTCTGCGGATTGCGCACGACTCTCTCGCACGAACGCAAAACACCACCTGTTTTCTCCACGTGCATGCGATTTATATTTTTCTGCATTAGCGCACGTACAAGCACATAGAGGCTGAAGAGCATGCACACATGCAAACACACAAGGCCACAAATGCATAGCAAGCTACGTCTACACCCAAACACTGGTAAAACATGCGTATGACTCGGAGCTGTCACATGACGCGCTTCTCTCCTCTGCGGTATCAATGTGGTGTAGCTCGGTATTTGTGTAGGGGTGTGCACATCCTCGCACGTTCCCACAAAGATGTCGACCCTGGCTTCTCTGCAGTTGCGCGCCCAGTCTTTGTCACTCACGGATTCGTTCACTCTCTTCTCATTGACATCCATGGGCAGCTGTTTTCTTTCGGGGGGAATGAGAATGGACAGTTGGGAGTGGGGGACTTGACTGAACGGCATGCACCTACGAGAGTGCCTGGCCTGCCCGAAGCGAGGGACGCATGTGGGGGAGGAAGGACGCAGCACGAGGGGGGTTTTCTTTGGTGCTGGCTGCAAACGGTACTGTTTTTGCCTTTGGGCAGAATGATTACGGCCAGCTGGGGTTAGGAGAGGGGAGTTCGCGCGGTGGCCAATTTGAGGTTCTCTCAAAGGAAGTGCAAATACGTCTCCCTGTGGGGATTTCTGGGTCTTCTGACAGAGTAGTGGGAGTGGCTTGTGGAATGGAACATAGGTAGGTTGTCTGTGTATGGATGTGTGCGCGTCTGACTTAATGTATACCTCTTCATTTCATGAACTTCTCGCAGGGCTTCTCCAGAATCGTGAGCACCTTTTTTCGTGTGCAGCTGCATGGCGGCCTCTCGAGGAAAATCTCTTAATTGCCATCTGATCCGACACTTGTATGAGTGCTGGGGTATGTGCATTTGTTGTATACATCTGAATTTTTACGAATAATGAAAATGAGGTCTGTAAACTGAGTCTTCATTTCGTTCCACGACCCTCCCTTTGCAGTGCTGCGTGGACCGAACAGGGGCGTCTGTACACGTGGGGAGCGGGAGAGGACGGCAGACTTGGGCATGGCGATGAGGAAAACCGCTGGAGTCCTTCGCTTGTGGGTGGGGCTCTCTCAAACGAGACTGTCATAGGAGTGGCGGCAGGATCGAGTCACACAGTTGCTGTATGCGCGTCTGGAGCCCTCTATGCTTGGGGGAGCAACGAAAAAGGACAATTGTGCACGGGCTAGAGCAGGTCTGCTGATGAAAGGGAGATGCAGCCAAGAAGAATTACTCTGGGGGAAGAGTTCGCTTTTGCAGCGGCGGCAGGAGGATCGTACTCCCTAGTTCTCACCCGCTCTGGGAGGGTGCACAGCTTTGGGTCTAACGAGTATGGCCAGCTGGGTTTGGGTGACAAGGAGCTCAGGAGAAACCCCCGGATGGTCAGCCTCGGTGGACACGTGGCTCAGGTGAGTACTTCCTCCATCGGTATGTCTATGGCTCTTGGAAGAAATGGGACATTGTACATGTGGGGAGCAAATTTCCAGTTGACACCTTTTGCGGCCGATAGTGAAGGGCGGCTCAGAGTACGATCGCTTCCGAAGAATATTGGGGCGAGCGGCTTCATTCTGGTGACGGACTTGTGGGCATTCGGTGGAGGTGAAAACTCTTTTGGATTTCTTGGTTTGGGGACACCCTTGCCCAGAGATTCTGACCTGGACCCTCTGCTGAGTCACTCGGGTGGTGCGCCTGAGTGTGTTTGCTCCATTTGTACCCGTTTCGTCACTGTGTGTCGGACGGACTAAATGTGACTCAAGATACAATGCGCAAATTCCCTGCCTGTTGCTCGTTATGTGGAGTTCCTGGTTGTCCCTCCATTGAATCTCCTTTTTTGAGTTCCTGGTTGTCCCTCCATTGAATCTCCTTTTTTGAGTTCCTGGTTGTCCCTCTATTGAATCTCCTTTTTTGAGTTCCTGGTTGTCCCTCCATTGAATCTCCTTTTTTGAGTTCCTGGTTGTCCCTCCATTGAATCTCCTTTTTTGAGTTCCTGGTTGTCCCTCCATTGAATCTCCTTTTTGACTTCAAGCCCCAGTAGCCACTCTGCAGTCCGTGCTTCACCACCCTCACCCCACGCCCCCTCCAACAAATTTGTCCGACCAATTGTCTTCATGTTGTGACCAATCACTCTTTGCTTCTTCGCGTAGAGTTGAAAACAGCCCGCCTGTATCTCATTTTCTTGTTTTTTCGTCCATTGAGCAAATCTTACTGCCTGCAACTCCCTGTCGGGTTGTACGGATCCGTGCAGTGAAGCCGGGACTCTCCTGTCCCATCGAGGTGATCAGAGAGGCCGACGAGGGTGTCGCCTTTTGGAGGGGCGCCGAGGAAGTACTCTTCCAGTCAGAAGGGAGGGAAGAGGGAGTAAGGACGAGTCCGGGGAATGCGAGCGGGATGCTGCATGCATGTCTCGTTTGAGCCGGCAGGCAGTTGAGGATGCGCTCTTTGAAGTCGGAACTCACGAGATTGAGATGAAAGCATCTTGGGATGGAGGTGACGCCTCGCGGTGCCGTTTTCGTCTAAAGATCATCGGTCAGCTCAGAAGTTCTCTTGCATTCTTTTCATTCTTTGATTGGAGATATTGAAAGGCTCGCTGGACCAGACTCAAGTGAGATGGATGATCTGTCTTGTGCAGGACCAAAGCGAAGCGTCTGTCCCTTCTCTTGATCTGAACGTTTGTCCTTTCTGTTGGTCGGTCAGTGGCCTTGCTCGTCCGTCTGTGTTCTCATTGCCATCTATTGTGTCCTGCTCCCAAAAATCGTGGATTATGTCTTGCTTTGCTTGCTTTTATGAAAATGGCTTGGCTGCAAACAAAACTCTTCCCTTTTTGTCTGCAGACACGGAGGCTCCACTTCTGATCTGCCCCCCTCCACACAGAGTGAATGTGAGCAAGCGAATGCCTCCCCTCAGCTACCCTGAGGTACCCGTTGTCCGTGACAATGTCGACCTTCAAAGAGACATCCGTCTCACCTTCTCGCCACCCAACGGGTCGGATTCTGCCCGGCACTTCGCCTCCGAGGACACTCTCGAGGTGCTGGTGGAAGGGACCGACCAGGCCAACAACGCCGGCAGCTGCACCACCGTCGTGACTGCCAACAGGTGTCCCTCCAACTCGGAGAGAGAGACGGAGTCCTCCGAGTGCCTCTGCAAGGAGGACCTCTACAGAGACCCCGCAGTTGCAGAACTCGTGTGCAGACCGTGCATCCAGAACAGCTACAGTGGGAGAGGGGCAACCCACCCCTCAGATTGCATCTGCAACTCCGCTTACTATTTTGTGCCGTCTTTTGAAGGTCTGGGGGGATCTTCCGCTTTCGCTCACCTGAGTCACAATGACCCTCTGACCCTCTTCACGAAAGGGACATGCAAAGAGTGCCCCCTGAACTCCACATGCAGCGGAGAGCGGTTGAGTGCCTCGCAGGTGTACGGGATCCTTCGTGGCATCAGAGAGGGCAGTAAGCCGAGTGCCAGGCGGCTTTCCGACAGCCAATCTGGGCCCTCAACGCACGAAGCGGGGCATGCCAGGGCCCTGAGCCCTCTCAGATATCTGGGGGGAATGGAGGCACAGAGGCAGGAGGAGACATTGAGGCGTCTGCTCGCCCATCCCCGTCCCGTGCCCCACCGGGACTTCTCTCTTGCACAGCGCTGGCCAGATGCAGTCGTTGTTCCCTGTCCCTTTGAAGGGACGTGCTCTCCCTCTGTGAAGGTGGTTGACGGGAAGGTTGACCTGGAGAACGTGAAGCGAGTGCAGACAGAGGTGCAGAACGACGGCTCTGGTACCGTCTGTGCTGAGGGACATGAGGGGGTAAGTGGGGGGCTTTCGGGGGGGGATGCGGGAAACGATATTTTTTCATCTCGTTTTTTGCTTCGATCTGCCTTTTGATCTTCTCTGGTGTTGTGCTCTCTTTCACATGGTTCACCAAACGGCCATTTTTGACGTTCTGTGACTCTCCCTTCTCTTTCCGTGCAGCCCCTGTGCAGTGAGCGCGAGACGGGCAGACAACTGCTGAGAAGGGGAACGGAGGTCCGGTGCCGCCAGTGTCCGGGGGCTGCCCAGACCATTGGGGCTGCATTTGGCCTATTTTTGCTGCTCATCGTTGTGGTCGTCATCTACACCATCATGGTCACAAAGGACAACCCGAAGATGGATGTGCCTGAGTTTGCCATTGCTGTGAAAATCCTGACGGTGTTCGGGACGTCTCTGGGGTTTTTGGCCCTTCTCTCACAGCCTGTCTTCATTGGCTTTCGAGAGGAGTTGGCACTGCAACAAGGGGGAGCATCAGAAGCGCTCAGCAGCACCGTGCTGTCCCATGCAAGGGTGGCTTTGAGTGTTCTGGACTTCTTGCGTTCTATTCCGACTGTGGGTGAGGTGTTTAGCATGAAATGTCTTTTTGATTTGTTTGAAAGGTCAACGGGTGAGAACATGGCAGGCCGGGAAATGTTGTCCCTCCTGGTTCCACTGGCCGTCATCGGCTTTATCGGGGCAGTGGGAATTGTGGTGGTGTTTTCTTCCTATTGCAAGGGGGGGAAGGAAGGAGAGGGGGAAAGCTTGCAGAGAAATAAACGGGCTGACACTCGCAGGACAGAACCAGCCGAAGGAGAAGGGGACAATGCAAACGACCGTGCTGGAGGTGATGTAAGGGATTCAGGGGGAGGGAGGGGGGTAGAGGCCGGTGTGATGGGGGGTGAAGGTGAGACGCGTACAGAAGAGAGCTCTCGGAACCAATCCGCAGAGCCTGACGCTTCCTTCATCGCTTACTTGAGTGTCCGTCGTCGTTTTCTGAAGCGGCTTTACTTCAGCCAACGTTTTGTCGGAATCTTTCGAAAGAACTTTGACGCGAAGACCGGGTGTTGGCCCACTGCCATGATCGAATGGGCGCGTGTGCAGCGGGCACGCAGGCATTTGAAGCGAGGTTTATCGAGAAAAGGGGCATCAAAATCAAAAAGGGAGGCGTCGAGGTTGAAGAAGAGAAAAGAAAGGACTCGAGAGGGGGAACAGGAGAGTCACAGAGAGGGACAGGGGAAGGGGAAAATGGGACTGCTGTCTGAGACCTACGAGGCCCTCGTGCAGAACAGTCCGCGGATGCGCCTTGCCGTCTTCCGTCGGCAGTTCAGCATCAATTGATGTTGGGTGGCTTTCTCTTCTGGGAGATGATGGTGTTTGCCCGTCGTTTGAGCATCCCCTTGTGCCTTCTGGCCCCAGATACCTCCATTCGCTTCGACATCCTCACAATCCACGCTGTCCTCTTTCTCCTTCTCCAAGCGGTCATGCGACCATGCAGATCCAGAATGCTGAATTGTATCGAGTTCGTCTCTCTTCTGGGGTGGTTCCTTGGAGTGATGACTCTGAGGGTCCGTTAGTGAGGCTGTGTCTTCTCTTTGCTCTGGAATGTCTTGGGGCAAATTTCTTGCAAGCCTTTTGTCCCTAATCTGCGTCTTTCCAGGTCTGTGTGCATCTTCCAGTCGTCTGCTCTCCTCGTTTTGGTGTCCGCTCCCCTCCCCGCTTCCCTTCTTTTTGTATCGATACATTCTCTAGGTCGGTGTTTGCAGTTGGTGGCGAACATCGGTGTCCCATTAGGAGTGAGAGTAGCCCTCGTTCTGCTCCTTTTTGTCTACATGGCCGCCTTCGCTGTGTTCTCTTCTGGGTTCATTGTTTTGGGGGCCGTGCTGCATTACCGGGGGCGGGCAGAGGCAGAGGCGTTGGAGTCAATGAAAGAAAGACCAAGAGAAGGGGGAGGATCGAGATGGTTGTCTCTGTCTCCGTTTGAGGGGGGGGAGATCTCGAAAGGGGGGTGTTACGAGAGGGGAAGGACTGGGTGTTGCGGCTTCCTGCTGCGAGTCTTCCGGTTCTGTGGGTGTGCCAACGTGCGAATGGAGAGGTTGCGAGTGCGTCTGCAAGAGGGCGGCCACGACCCTGTGCTTCTCCAGGTGCTCCCTGTGAGGTCGCTTAGAAGGAAAGGGAGGGTGGGGGTTGGAAAGAGGAGACGAAGAGGAGGCCCGCCTCTGTCGGCAACTGTGCCGCTTTGCCCCGTGAAGCACAGTAAACTGTCAAAGAGGTGCGAGAGCATTTTGGAGGAGGAGGTGGTGGCCGTTGGTCGCGTTCTCAACGAGGCCTGGGCTGTTGAGCAGATGGGGAGGGGGGATGGACAAACAGCAGAACCTTTCCTGCCTCCTCCGGGGGTCCTCCGGCTTCCCCTTCTTGTCAGTTTCTGTATCCGTCTTTCCCTTCTGTGCACAGACTCGATGGACCAGAGCACCTGGAAGGAAGACAGCGAGAAGCGCTTCATCGCTCACGTGTGCGAGGAGACGGCTGAGCATTGTGCCATCGTCAGGGAGATCCTACGCGTCCCCCACCCCATGCCTCCCCGCACCCCCGACCGTTCAGGGTCTGTTTCTCCCTCTCGCCCCCTCCTGACAGCACAACAGCTTCCCGACCCTTCTACCGGTTCCCGTGCCCCGTCAGAACCGTCTCCTGAAGAAGCAGAGGCAGCAGGAGACGGCAGAGAGGAGCAGCAGCTCCAGGCCCAATTCTCCAGTGCCCACCTTCCCCGTCCCGTCAGTACACAAGAGGAAGAGGGCAGACCCCCCGTCGCTGAACCCCGCCCTCCTCAGATTGGGCCCGTTGAAGAGAGAATTGACGAAGACAGAAGCGACTTTTCGTTGGGTGACTTTCCCTGGGGCGATCCCGTTCTGGAAGAATTCGACAGAGAGGTCCGCAAGGGCACTGTGAAACCCGACAGTCTCCCACGTACAAGCACTTCTTCTTCCGCAGTGAGTGTGCGAAGAATCCTGCCGCCTGATATTCCAGTAGCAGACCAAGACAGGTTAGGGAAAGAGAACGTGAATCCCAAAGACAGAAGCGCTGCCACGAGTAGACCTGCTGGGCTGGAGGAAGCTGCCACGAGTAGACCTGCTGAGCTGGAGGAAGCGGGAGGGGAGTTGGGCAGTGCACTCGACGGAAAACTGCATTCGCAACAGATCCGCTCGGCTGCAACCGTCAGGGGACGGCACCGGCACGCCCTGAGACAGACGCGGAGACAGACACTCGATGGTTTGCTGTTTGGGGGAGGGGGCTTGGGAGGGAGGAGGTGCGGGTGGATGGGTGTCTGTCTCTAAGTGATCGCAAGCGAAGCGAGAGCCTGAGGCAGTGGACTGAGGAGGACGCAGAGAATGCAGAAGGCAGTTTGAGGGAGAAGCTGGTGTCGTCTGTTGAGTGTGTGGGTGACAGGTTCAGTGCATGGCTTCGACTGCATGCGACAGACGGGCAGAGACAGAGCTTTCAACGGATGGCGACAGTGGGGGGCGCCTTCTTTGATTCTCCTGCGGTTGCGGCTTCTTTTGAGGAAAGCGGGGTGGGGCTTCAGGAATTTCAGAGAGGCGTCCGGCTTTTCCTTCATTTGCACCCCTCACAAATTCTGCAAGTACGTCGGTCGGTTCGGGTTGCGCCTTAATCCTTTTCCTTCTTCTTTGTTTCCGCTGTTTCCTGAAAATTGTGTTTTTAGCTGTTCTTTGTGGGGATAGCATTTTCTTTTGAATTTTCCTCTCAAGCTGACGACTGAACTGTTTTGCAGACACTTCCTGGCGTTGTTGTCTCTCTGTTCCGTTTCCTGTGTTTGCTTTCCCTCTTTTCTCTTCTCCCTTGAAATGCTTCTGCTTTCCTGCTCTGAGTGCAGCTCTACCAGTGTTTTCTTGCATCCACATACAACATGGTTTCTTCTTCAGCGAGCCCTTCTGGAGCAACAGACGAAGGCATTGAGAGAGGTGGGGAGTCGAAGGAGGATTGATGTTGGAACGGAGGCAAGAAGGGAGGTGGGATGGAGCGCCCGAGTCAGGGTATCGAGAAGCGCAAGCATGCAAAGTAGGCTGCAGCCAGCACCTGGTAGGAGTTCAAACTTCAAAAAAGACTTACAAACAGTGGAATTGATGTGTATGGTCAAAATTCAACGTTGACAGACGTATCTCAAAGTACAAATAGTATATGTTCCTACCGTGGTGTGTGTGTGCTGCTCGCAAGTACTCGTAAAAGTATAATTTTGGTAGTCACTGTGAAGTACTGAATATGCAAAGCGGCCAAAGTCTACTTCTAGAGTAGCAATCTAGGTAGCAATAGTCCAATCAATCAATTAATCAGCTATGGGCCCCCCATGCCTTACCGCAAGTCCCCGTGACACCTTGCTTTGTCTGTTGGACCTACTGGCAGGGCTATACTGTGAAAAATGCAATAAGTCATACAACGCCGCTTAAGAAGCATTAACTAGATTTAGCTTAGTTTGGTTAGATGACCTCACCTATAATAGGATGCAGCTAGGGATACCATAATTAGAATAAATTCTTATTGAATTATTTTTGAGGAAATATGAAACAACAAAAGCCAAAGTTAGATCTAAACAAGATCACAGAATTCAACATGTATTCGAATAATTTATTAACCTCATTAACCTTTAACTTTCAATATAAAGTTTATTGTGCCGTAGAAATCTACTTTATTTCCACCCTTCAAGAAGCTTGGATTTTATACGATTTCAGCTAGGATTTTACCGAATTTTATGGGATTTGGGCTAGCTAGGAATCTAGTGGAGTATCCAGGTAGGATTTTAGCTGAAAAATCATAAAATCCCTAGTAAAATCCTTTGTTTTTTAGGATATGATTATGTCTAGGATGGTGTACATTATGATCTTGTTTGATGTGCAGTTTAATAATATGCTGGTGACAACCGACTCAGACTGTTCGGTACTGCTCCGAAACCCCACAATCTATACCTGCAGCAAAGAAAAAGGAGAACTCGATCGAAGAACAAAAAAGTTGAGCAAAGCAAAAAAGAATGATAAAAAATGGTAGAGAACGTACTATAAATGCCCATACAAAATCCTTCCAGTATCTTCCCGTCTCTTCGCCCATGGCACAGGGGAAATAAGAGTTTTCTTTGAAAGCTAAGTGAAAAACATACTAAAGACAAAAAACAGATCGGTGATGGAATGGTGATGGATAGAAAAAGAGAAAAAAAGGAAGAAAGAGACTCATTGAATCTTGGATTGATCATGAACAAATATCGGAGAGGGTTGTTTTTTGATCGAAAAACAGGCTCTTAGAAAACTTGGATGAAGAACGAGAAAGCAAGCGCCAATTCCGCAAAGTCCTTTAAATTCACGCCGACCTTTTTGTAGAACTCATTCCTGAAGAGCACTCCGGTGACTTTCCTCCCTGTGTCGTCGAGCCTCGGAGTGATGATATGAGTGCCATAGCTGCTGTGGCACATGAGCTCGGCCTCTCCGTTCTTCTCTGACTGTGTGATAGTGATCTTCCACGCCATCCCTGCCTTGTTTTTCCACTTCATTTCGGAAGAGGAAACAGTCTCCAGTGTCACCCTGTGCCAGTCGTTTTGAATTTTGCAGCCGATGTAGGCCTCGTAGTATCCAGCAAAAGCCCCCCCTTCTATGAGACTCTTGAGGGCTGAGGCAGTCAGAGGCGGGTTGCCATAAGTGAGTCTCTGCCACATAGGTTCCCCCTCAGCCTTCCTGATTCGTTTGAACATGCCTTCATGATAGTAATCAGGCTCATTTCCTCCCTCGAAATCTGGAAACTTCTCCCACCATGACCTGTCAAACCATTCATGATTCTTCTCCCCCTCCAATCCGCACTCCTTGTAAGCTCTCAACTGAAGATGGTGCATGAACTCGTGTTGGAGCCACTGGGGGATGTAGGCCTGTCTCTCGAGACTAGTCCACTCCCCTTGACCTAGGTGGGAGGGCTTCCTGACCACCCACAGATCGTCTGAGATGAACATCGGACCGCCATTCCAATTTACCCCCATGCCTCCTGTCACCCACTCCTTGCCGTTCCTGTTCTCCCAACTCGGTCGGAAATCGGGATACAACACCCACGCAAAGTCGGTCGTTTGGCGGAATGTCTTTGGCAATTCCTTTGCCACACTCCCCGCATCCTTCATTCCACACCCATTGCCCTCCCGCACCACCCCCTCGAACGGACCATCCACCACCACCACTTCGGGGAGTAGCTCAATAGTGCCGTTGCTGACGGCCTTCAGATACTCTTGAAACACGGGCAGACTCTCCGCAAACACCAGCGGCAGGCCTCCCTCTCCTGAGGGGAGCACTGCAGGGTGTGCTGTGCGAGTAACAGGGGAGCCCTTGTTCGCATCCCGATCGCCCTCGGTGGCTGGCATGATGCCCTTCAGCTCTCTCACCACCACAATCCCCAGTTTCAACTTCCTCGGCCCCCCATCTCTACTCACTCCCGACGGGATGGGGGGCAGGCCCTCTACGTGCAGTCTGCAGGTGTCTGTCATCATGCGGAGGGAGTAGTAACACACTGGGATGCCTAGATGGACCCCATTCGCAGAGTAGTACCCATAGGCCTCTCGAGTGCCTGCAGGTCCCACGGTGCTCCAGTAGTTCTCCAGAGTCTGCAGACAGACAGAGAGAGAGATTGGCAGAATGATCGAATGAGCGCATGGGTCCAGACAGACAGAGAGAGAGAGATTGGCAGAATGATCGAGTGAACGCATGGGTCCAGACAGACATAGAGACAGATCCTGTGAGGAGAGGCGGGGGGGGGAATTCAGATTTCTTTCGCTCTCTGTGTCTTTCGCCGCAGGCGGCTCAATGAGTGAGCCCAGGCCTGGTACATCTGACGGCTTTCAAATTTTCCTGAAACCTCTTCCTCTCTCTTTGACTTCTCCCTCAATCAGTGATTTAGGCAGAAAGGCAGAATCTAGATAGAAAGGGTCTTGAGTAGTCAATTGAGGACGGAATACAGAATCGAAGCTGGCAGACAAAGAGGACACAGGGCCATGTCACGACAACAGATGGGTTTTGCAAGCTTTTAGTCTGTTTTCAATTCTGGAAGCATCGAAAGATGCAACAAGCACACCAGTCTCCCCGTCATTTAATTATGCATAGAATATTAACAAGTTTAGATTAGATGTATACAGAACAGACCTGGAGGATTGAAGCATAGTCCGGACCCCCAGGCGTCCCCCTTCCTTCCACCAGGGCATCGAATGCCGTCTTGAATGTGTTCACTGCCAGCATCACCTTCCTTGTGGGGGGTTCCTTTCCCTTGAAGAACCTCCCTGCCGGGCTTTCCTTGATGACGGGAAGATCTTCCTGCCACGTGTATCTCTCTCCATGCCGAACTAACGCAGACGCACCTCCCTTTCCGTCTGCCTCAATTCTGAAGTGCTCCCCCTCATGCTGTTCCTTGTCCCTCTGTGCCACTTTGAAGAAATTGTTCTCACTGCCCTCCCAATCCAGGGCCAGGGTCCATCGAGGCCCCGCAGAGGTCACCCACTCAAACTCAAACTCACCCCCTCCTGGGTGGACTTCCACGGTGTGCCACCCGTTCTCTACAGGCTCTCTCTGGTAGACGCCTGCCAATGGACAAATATTCAAGGACACAATACGCAATCCGACGGTTTGTTCTGAAGATACAAAAAAGGAGGACCTGCGGACAAAGGTCAGTCAAACTTGAAAGTGCATGCATGACGCAAAACATCATCACATATGCATGCACCACGACAATTTGTACATGCCGGACCTGGAATTTGAGTCCACTCGAAGGCCTTCACTCTGATCATGCGATCTCCCTGGAAGGTGAATCCTTCTTCCTCATCTGTCTTGAGCAGCTCAAAGTGTTTCGAGTCGTCGGTCCCCGTCGGGTTGTAGGGACAGTCAGTGGAGGTGCACAGTCTGTTGTTTGATTCATCAACCGTCAAAGACCACTGCACGCCTGCCTGATTCACCCACTGCAGCTTCGACGTGTCCTTCTCGTCCCTTTGAATCTTCCCTTGGTGCCACGCATTCTCGACAGACACCCTTCGGTAGATCCCGCTGTACACTGTGGTGGCCACCTCGTCCCCCTTCCCGAGTGCACTGCCCGCACATGCGTGCACCAGGTCGTCCAGCATCTTGGGACCCTCAATGATCACACGCTGGGCCGCGCTGCTTGCACAACCCATCTTGAAAAAACGTGCAGACTTTGGGCTCGCTCGAGTGATGTTGACAGCGAGCCACACCGTTAGAACGAGAAAAAGGTGAACAACCTAGCACAGAGATACATAGGAGTCACTGCACATTGTGCAGATCTGTTAAAGCTAGACTGCACGCTTCTGCCTCCCCTCAGTGTCACGGGACTCACCGTTTCAGAAATCGTCCGTCAGATTCAATTGTTGACTGAGACTGCATTGCAGAACACCACGCGCACAAAGATCGATCATGCACGCATTAAAAAAAAAAATGAGAAAAATAATTATATATAGGCATACATGCACGGGATATACACCCAACCAGTTGGGTGAGTACCTCGATCGGGGGGCTATTTAGGGGTCCGCTAATTGATGCACACGTACCATCGCGGGGCCGGGCTTGGGCATGTCTAAGTTGTGTGCTGCCATGGGGCGGGGGCCACGGCAGCGAAGTATGCTTTTCGGGACCGCGCGCGCGTCGTATGCATGTGCAACTCCGTGCGAGCTACTTGAGGGGCACGCATGTGCGATCGCGGCTCCGTGCGAGTTGCTTGAGGGGCACATCTTGGAACTCGGGCGACACCGACCGTGACATGAGAGAGACAGAACCGATCCCCCCCCCCCAAAAAATGAAAAAATGCGTTATGCGAGTGCGTGCGATCTCAGGGGCCTCTCGGCTGATCTCAGCAGAGCTGAGCTGCCCCCCGAGGCGATGCATGCATGCGATATGCATGCGTCCCCATGCATGCAATTAACCGTGGAGTAGTATAAGCTAGGCGCGGCGGCCTAGTTCGAGGGGCTTGCGCTTGCAACAGATTGGCCATAATAGACGGACAGGACCTATGCCTGGGCAAGATGCATACTGGCCCGACAAAGGACCAGAGAGACACTAAAGAAGAATTAACCGGCTCGATCCTCCAAGATTGATGCATGCATGGACATGCGCCGTCTACCTGCCGTCTCTACCTACAGTTTATAGCTATTATGATAGCACAGACTCAATCAGACTCAGCCCACTTAGTGCACGACCACGGCTTGTCAGTCGTCGTCCAAATCGCTTGCACAAGCACTCCCATGCAATGAGCATGTGCTCGATGTCCTTTCTCATGCTTGTCTAGCAAACTCGTACGCTTGACCAGGGCAAGATGAAATTGCTGGTCTTTTCTTTGTTGCTTGGAGTTCGGGGCTTCTTTCTTGGGCGGCGTCTCTGGCGTTCTCCAGTTGGTGGGCCAAGTGCCACCCAGCAGACGAAGTCTTCGCCCTGGAAGCCTTTGAGGTACGGTTTGCTTCAGGTGCAGACAGTGCTTGAGGAGAAAAGCGCTGGGAATGGAGAGGGGGGGGAGTCGTATTTGGAGACGGACGTTGGGAAGCTGGAGAACTTTGTCATCGCCCGCCAAGCCCCCGCCACCCCTGGTTAGTTTTGTGTGTTCCAGAAATCATCGGCCTTGATTTGATTGGTTGGTGAATGCAGGCTGTAACTCGGTGCTCTTGCTGTGCGGGTTGTCCGGCCGTTGTTTCACCCCGAAAGTATTGGAGCATCTGCCGCGCAGAAGTCCGCTCTGTTGACCGGATTTTTCGCTCTCTCGTCGTTCGTACTCTTTCCTGTGTGCTTGGCTGCCCAAGCCTTTCGACACGTTTGGTCGTCTGTCTCATTCACTTTTTTAACTCGTCCGCCATGTTTGGTCTTTCCTCGCCCTAGCTGTCTCTTTCCGACCTGTTTGGTCTTCTGTCTTTTTGGTCCCGTCTCTTTCCGCACGTCTTGTGGTTATTGTGTTTTCCTACCCTGAGTCCTGAAGGAAGCATCAGCCTCGGTTGTATTCAATGAAGTTGTCGTGTTTGAATGAACGCTTATGGCACCCGACCTGGTTGCATCGGTGTGGTCCTCTTCCGTTGATTGTGTCTGCATGGTCCCTTTTCGTCGGGTCTGTGCCGTTCTTATTTGATGCACTCACTGATTTTCTCTCGTACTCGCTTGGCCGTGTCCTGCTCGGAGTCTCGTGTCTTCGACTTCTGCTTCTACGTCAGCGAATTGTAGCTTCCGCTGCCTCTGAGTTTTGCGTAATGCTATTGCATTGTGTTTTGCCTGCTCCCGAGGTGTTTTATTCATCTCCCTCCGTCAGTGCTGGCTCTTGCATGTCTATTTCCCTCAGAGTTCCTGTCTGTCTGTCTGTCTGTCTGTCTATCTGTCTGCCTGTCTTTCTTTCTTTCTTTCTTTCTTTCTTTCTTTTTGTCTGTTGTGTTCATGAAGAAAAGGAGGGAGAAGAAGAAGAAACAGTCTGTCTGTCTGTCTGTCTGTCTGTCTGTCTGTCTGTCTGTCTTTTGTCTGTTGTGTTCATGAAGAAAAGGAGGGAGAAGAAGAAGAAAAATATAGTCTGTCTGTCTGTCTGTCTGTCTGTGTGTCTGTCTGTCTGTCTGTATAGTCTGTCTGTCTGTCTGTCTGTCTGTGTCTGTCTGTGGGAAGTGTAGAGGTAACGGGCGCTTAAGTCTCACCTTTCGGGCGCCCTGCCTACGTTGTCTGATTCGTCGTTTTGTTCCTTTGCCTTTTGTTCTTTCTTTCGTTTCTTTCTTTCTTTTTTTCTTTTGTCCTTTTTGTCTGTTGTCTACATGAAGAGAAGGAAGGAGAACTTCATCTTCAAGAAGAAACATATAGTCTGTCTGGTAAGCAGGAAAAAAGATATATCGTCTCCCTCCCACTTCCGTTGTACCGCGTGGTTCTCAACCTGCGTCTGGCTTTGACAATGTGTTTTTGTGACTTTTGTATTGCAGAGATGCCCAAAGACACCCGTCCCGCACTGAATCTGAAGGAGCTGCCCGCTACCTTTGAGCCCCATCGACTGGTGTCTACTGCTAGCAGGGGTGCCAGGTGGGAGTTCACCCCGAACTTCGAGGACTTCTCTGCTCTCAAAGAGAAGCTCAGAGAAGATATCCTCAAGCCCCTTCATGACAGCCCAACTTGCAGAATCACGCGTCCCATCGTTGTCATCGGAGCCGCTCCAGGAACCGGCAAGTCTCGGCTCCTCCAGGAGTTCCCTCGCATCATCTACCAGGCGTGCGACTGCGAGGCTGCCGAGACCGACGATTCGTTGGCATTCTGGAAGGAGGAGCCGACCGCGATCTTCAACGTCGGCCTGGACCCCGACAGCGACACACCCTTTGACGAGACGGTGGAAACCGACCCGGAAGACATTCTCGTGTCCAGGATGCTCTATCCGACAGTGAATGAAGGCGGCACTCAAATTTCTTTCCGAGAGTTTCAGCAGACGTATCAGATGCCGTCTATGTCCGAGGTCATTCACAAGTATCTGCGGCGCACCGCCAATGCATTTTCTTTCATACAGAATTCTTTTTCATACAGAAATGCATACATTTTCTTTTTCATACATTTTCTTTCATACAGAAAATGCATGCTATGTCTCAGGTCATTCACAAGTATCTGCCGCGCACCGCCAATGGCTACGCCCTCCTCTGCATCGATTGCGCCGAGCAACTGCCAGGCTTCGAGGACCCGTCGAGAGAGCACACCATCTTGGAGAGGATTCTCCGTGTCGCCGCCAATGCATCCAACACGCTCGTACAAGCAAAGCGCCGGCTGCTCGTTGTCATCTCTGCAACTTCTTGTAGCCGTTTGCAAGATTTCCCTTTGTCCACGCAGAGAAGGGTGGAGGTTCGGGTCCCTGCCATCGACGCCCAGAGGCTTTGCAAAGCCTCGGCGAAGCCGTATTCACTCACGACGCCGCACGACTTTTGGCGGCAGAAATGGGAGGGCATGGAGACCCTAGAGGCGGTGTGCGGGGAAAAGCCAATTGCCGAGAACACTGACGTTGTCGACTGGGCCGGAAAGGAAATGTGATTTCCGATGTGTTGGAGGAGATGAAATCGAATTACCCGGACTGCATTCCAACAGAAGAGAAAATCTTCAAGACGATCTTGGAAACGGCTTTCAAGAGGGAGCCGGTATATGATTTTTGGAAAATTCACGAGGAGAGTGCGATAATGTGGGATGAGTTGAATTTTCCCCGTCTGAGCGGATCCCGGTATGAACCGACTGTTGAAATTCCGTTCTTCTGGCTACGGATGTTGAAGGCAGCGGTCCCTGATGCTTGTCCAGAGTACCTCAAATTTATCGACTTCAGCCTCGAACCTCTTCTCCTTCCAGACAACGGTCGCGACCCTCTGGGGAATCCTTTTGAGAAATTTCTCATGCGGTCGCGTGCCCTGCGTTCTCGTCTCTGGGAGGAGAAGCAGCCTGTATTGTTCAAAGAGCTGCATCTGGGTGCCGACTTTGCGAGCCCGCCAAAAGACCTTACGGTCATGAACCGCCACCTGACCGTTGCACTGCCTCCTGCGCACTGGGTTTCCACCCGGTCTTCCAGCTATGCGGAGCGGATTGGGCAGGTGGACAAGGGGACGGGGGACCCTAGGTCTTCGCCATTCATTCCAGAAAATGAGCAGACGCAGAAGATCTTCTGTAACGCCGCTGATGCCCCGGAGGGGAATGTGGCTACTTTGCTTGAGAGGGCCAGTGAACATGGTGGGGGGGGTGATTCTTCCAGGTTTGCGGAAGTCTGGCAGATAAAACACGGAACGGCAGGAGACGAGCTGAACGATGGTGAGCAGACGGAGGAGATAGAGAAGGCGGTTGACAGGGATGACTGGCTCTTCCTTTTGACGACTCGGAATGTCACGCTGCAAAGGAACAGCGGAAAGCGGGTTGCGTATGTTGGAAGGCATAGGGCAGAGGAGTACTTCGGTCCCCTGGGAGCGCATGCTTGGTGGTTCATGAGGCAGAAGCGAAATGCTCCACAGTCGGACTCCACATCATAAGCACGGGCAGCAGTTGTACGTAAAGGCCTCTGAGGTCATGAGAGTCCTTCAGAGAGTTCTCAAAAGTTATTGCCAGTGTGCCGTATGACTGAAGTATCAGGTTTCATCATCATTATCATCTGATAATCATCATCATCTGATCATCATTATTATTTAAGCCGCAAGGGGTCATTTGTCGTGTTTTTGCGTGTGCTTTCTCCTTTGAAGGAGGGCTGCCGAGCTTGTCTCTTGCCGAACCTTGGAAGTCTTGAACTTACTAGACTTGAAGGCTAGGCCACTAGCCCGGGCAGACGACGATGGCGTATAGGATAGGATAGGATTAATGTCTGGAGGATTGGCCTCCTGCCCCAATGCCGAGCGCTCGACGTGCGGCATGATATTGATTACTAGGTGGTGTGTTACAGTAGGCTATGATGCCTAGCATTATGCAATGCATGAGTCTAAGATAATGTTTTATTATTCCCAAGTATTATCCCATTGCCAGACCGGCATTCTACATAAGGCTAGACATGATAGTGACCAGATTTGATTTGATTTAATTTCAAAAATTGAGGTTGGGGGCCAACTTGAAGTCAAATTTGCAAGTCTGATAGAGCTTGCTCTGACACCCCAATTGAATCTACGTGATGATGTTTGATTGATCTGTGTAATCTATATCTAGAATCTATGTACTGATTGCAATATGTAATTTCATGAAATTCAACTTTTTAAAAACTTCATCCTAGACTTCATCAAATGTTAAAAAATAAATGAACGAATGAATGAATGAATCAATAAATGAAGAGATCGATGAATCAGATTAGTAAACCATTGGAGCCAGAAATATAAAAAATTCTTATCAAAACGCTGCTTTTTGGTATGAATCTGATAGAAAATCAGATGATTAGATGGAGAATGCTAGGAAGAATGATAAGTAACTAGCAGTCTGGGGCTTCTATCAGAATGTGTTGAAGTTTATTGTAGAGTTTGTTGTTGTAGAGTCGGCCGCCTGCAGAACCGTAGGCTGTCGCATGAGACGGCAGTGACGACAACGCGTATAGAACGAAGCAGTATGTTGGACATCTGTCGATCCACGCACTACCGTGACTAGTAGTACCGTCTACCTCCACACTTCAAGTTGCTCTCTGTCTCTTCAACTCTCTCTGCAATGTCTCGTTTTCATATTTCCCTCGTGGCTTGACTCACATCTGAACAGGGGTGGCGGCGTGGCGCACTTTGAATGCCGCAATCATCTGAGTCTCGCTCCAGGCAGTACTCTGTGTAACACCGCTTTATGGCGGCCCCTTTCGCCTGCAAAATTGAACATCCAAACTCAAGCGTCTTTTGATGAACAGACGCGGCCTTGTGTAAATCTGGAATGGGCAAATGTTTTTACAGATCGAGAATACCGGCATGCATCTTCATGTCTCCCAGTAGAAATTAAGTCGGCAGTGAGTCCGTCACAAGACACGCAGTCAAATAATTGGGAACTAAATCAGAGGGACGACATGCAACAAAGGCCATCGATCGATCGACTCACTTTGATCCGGATTTTGCCTTTGCCTTGGCTCCTCCACGAAGTCGTGCCTCCGCGCTCTGTGCCTTGCCAGGCGCTCCTGCTTTCGCTCTGCAGAGGATGGAAGGAATCGGGACAAAGAAGAGGACGGGGACAAGAAGAGAGAAGACAAGAGAGACAGGGAAAGAAGAAAGAGAAGGGGAGAGAAGAGAAGACGGGGATAGAAAAGGGAGAAGGAGCGGAAAAGAGAAGAAGGGAGAGGGAAAAGAAGGAAGACAGGGCAAGAGAAAACGTGAAGACAACATTTTCTGCGGACAACTTAATCTACGGATCCACGGAGGCAAACTGCCGAGCAAGACGAATAGCCAGAACTGTTGATGGTTGCATGCAGCGCGAGAATACACACACAGTGTGCTCAGAGAGCAATCACACACGGCACGTCTGTTGCAAGTCGTCTCTTCAATGGGGAACCCTTCCCGGCTGCTCTGGACCGGATTCCGTCCGATTCTAGCTCCTTGATCCCTCCGGTCGCTTGGGGCCGCTGCCTGGCTGGATGACTGCATGTAGTCTTTGATGCCCGAATTGATGATTTTGCAAAACTAGCTGCTTGCGTTCAACGTCAGCGCTCCCGAGAGTCCGGCTAGAGTCTTCCTGAAGGTCTTCTTGACCTCGCTCCCTGGCCCCCGCTCCTCACTCCTCCCCCCAATATCCGATCAGACATTGCAACACAACGCTTGAAACCACGACAGCGTGAATGTACACCCACTGCCTCTCACTCAACCGAAGTGGAATCATTGATCGAGGCTGTCGAGGAGTGCCGAGACTTCACAAAGAAGCATGTGTGAGACCGAACCGCCTATGCATGTCTTTGGACTGGTGCCGTAATGTCTGTGCAAAATCTTCAACGCACCTCCCATTCCAAAGTGATGCAACCTCCAAAAATTCGGGCAGGACAAAGAAGAAGGTACGTGGCTGAATGGACAAAGCATTGCCAAGCGAAATACCAACGACGGAGAAACTTGAGAACAACCAAAGCCTTTCAAATCTTTTCGAACAACGCACGTAGAACTCAGAAGGAATCCGATAGGAAGAGATAGCCGAAAGAGTGTTCCCACCAAAGTGTACTCTGCAATCTCACTGATGTCGCTCTTTTCTGGGACAGAGACAGCTGTATACAGAAGGGTGGGGAGAACGAAGACAAAAACATTCAAATTGAAATGTCGCAGTAAGGCGAGGAATAAATCAAAGAGACGAGAAGAAACGCGAGACTTACTTTGGTCGAGACTTCGCTTTTGCCTTGGCTCCTCCACCGCGCGATACAATGGCGGCCTCGCCTGTCGCTCCAGCATTCGGGCTGCAGAGAACGGGGAGAGAGATGAGGTTCGTGAAAAGAGGTCACGACAAGAAAAGACGGATAGAAAGAACACAAAAGGAAGAGGAGAGGGAAACGTGTTAGGGGAAAGAGGTCACGACTATGGAAGAATTCAGTTGCAATGCTCGCTGCAAGCAAATTCAGGAGCACGTACATTTCTCACAGAATGCTGCTTTTGTGAAACACCGGAGACAAACAACTGAGGCAGAAAGCTAGAAGGTCTCACGGTAGCCTTCAGTGCGAGAAAACAAACGGTGTGCTCAGAGAGCATTGACACACAAAGCTTGGAGCGCAAGATTCCAAACGAAAACTGACTTGTTTTTTCGCAGCTGTTGAGACCTTGTCTTCCGCATCTGCCCCTGCACTCCGTCTTCCTTTGCGTCTTCCTTTGCCGGCTGCAGCCATTTCAAAGAGAGAGAGAGAGAGAGAGAGAGAGACTGCATGTGATTTTGATTAGACCATTGAGAACAAATCATCACGATCACACAAGGTATTGAACCTTCGCAAAAAAAAGAGCACACTTACAGCCTGGTGACGAGGTATGATGCGCAGACATGGCCATACACACTCACGCACGCACACGCACACACACGCCCGCTCACCTACACACGCACACCCATACACACACGAATACAGGCACAGACAGACTATGTCTTTCTTCTTCTCCCTCCTTTCCTTCATGCGCGGACAGGCAGTTAGACGGACACACACACACACACACACGCACACACACATACACACACACACACACACACACACACACACACACATACACAAGCGACGAGGAAAGGCAACACAATGTACAGCGAGTCTGATCGACTGACCACTGAGTCTTCATGCTGTGAAGGTTGAGAACACCACGGGTCTGCCTGTGGGGCCTCCAACTGTCCGGCAGGAGGTAAGAGAGGCTTCTGAGAGGGCGGGGTCTTTCTCAAACCTCCTTGGGGGCTGTGGGGGGGCTCCAGTTGGTTCTGTTGTGATCTAGGTTGTGACAGATCTGATTGGTGGTTTCCGCCCCCCTCGTTTTTCTCAGGCTGCGAGAACTTTGCTCGCTTGGCGGCGGGTACTGGTGTTGCTGCGTGTTCTGCCTTCGACTGTTCCTCTCGCAACCTGTACCAATAGTCCTGCTCCTTGAGAATCTCACGGCGAAAATGTGAGAGGGAGGAGGGGGAAAGGCCTCCGTCTGCCTCGAACCTGAACTCCTCATCGGGCAGCAGATGCCTGACATCGGTACCAACAGGAAAGTCTCTCCCCTCTCCGAGCCACATCTGTCTAAGGCAGGAGACGGCAGAGGGGCGCCTTCGCGGGTGCATTGAGAGCATTTCCGCAAGCAAAGCGATGCACTGCTCGGATGCGTGCGGAAACTTTCTCCTACATGGGCACACAGGAAGCACAAATACACAAATACACACACGTACACACACACACACACACACACACACACACACACAGAGAGAGAGAGAGAGAGAGAGAGAGAAGGCAAGTGCAAGAAAAAGAAAGACAAAAGCAGAGTGAAGTGACGCCAGTGGAACAGAATTAAATGTTTGGAAGGAAGGAAACCTGTGTTGCATGTGAAAGCAGCCAGAAAGAAATAGAAAGAATTGCAGAAAAAGAAAGTAAGAAGGGAAGAAAAAGTAGAAAGGAGGCAGGAAAGAAGAATACTCTTCCGAATGGGGAAACCCACATTGTCAGTGCCCTAAATATGCTTTACATTATTATCCACTCACCTGAAGATCTCTTGCGAGGTCCCTCTCATACCGTATTGACGCACATGAACTTCATCAACAGACATCATGAAGCGTCTTGTGTTCGTCTCGGCCTGAGATAGAATGTCTGGGGGGGGAAGACCCAGAAGACACACAATCTGCTGCATCTGGTCGACCACGTTTCGGCCTGGAAAGAGGGCTTGTCCCCCTCCCAACATCTCTGCAAGCACACACCCAGCCGCCCAGATATCCACCGAACTGCCATAATCTTCAGACCCCCACATCACTTCAGGTGCCCGAAACCAGAGCGTCACCATTTCCCCCGATGTCAAAACTCCACCTTGCCCGCTGGATGCAGCCTCACCACCCTGCACAGGATACGGAGGCACCGTGACGGCAGGATCAGGGGTCCCTGTTCCCCCCTCTCCTGTCGCTGGTACTGTGCGAATTGTTCTTGCAAGACCAAAATCGCAAAGCCTCAGTTGGTAGGAGTTGTTCACCTGGGTGAGAAGGATATTTTGTGGCTTCACGTCCCTATGTAAGACTCCTGCCCTGTGCAAAAAGTCCAGAGCCGTCAGAAGCTGCCTCATAAGCTCTTGCATCACGGTTTCTATCAAGGTGTGTCTGCGCAGGAGTGCGTACAAATCTGTCTCCATCAATGCAGAGCGAAGGAAGACGCTCTGGCACGTCTGTGCGTCCCCTCCTGCAAAACAGAAACGGAGAGAGACAGATGTGGGTTGACGGAATCCATTGAGCAGGCAAGAGGAATCGTGGGTGGGAAGGCAGGAAGGAAGCCTTAGGAAGGAAGGAAGCAAGGAAGGAAGAAACACAAAGACCCGAAAGAGGGAGCAAAGAGGGTGAGGGACAGATGGATGGATGTGAGGAAGGAGAGATGGAAGGAAGAAAAGGAAAAGACGAAAGAGAAGGAAGAGAAAACAGAGAGTTGATAGGCTGGTTCGCAGCATAATCATCAGACCCCCTCGCAGAAGCACGGCGAAGACGGCCAGAGGGGAATCGGCAGGACGAGAATCAATCACAACCCGGCAAGAATAAACCATCCCAACTCCCGAGATCACCTGCATACATACCCAAGTACATACACTTTTCCCTACATGCCTGTGCAATACACGTCCTGCACCTCGAGAATGCGATCATGTTTCCCGTTGAGGAGCCTGAGAATGCGGAGCTCTCTCAATGTTCGTTTTGCCGTGATTCCGTCGCAGAATACAATCTTCTTCAAGGCGTTGTAAGCCCCGTCGTTCCGGTTTCTGATGGCGCACACGGTTCCATAAGACCACTTTCCTATTATGCGAGCCTCCCCGAAGTGAGGTTCTATGGAGAAGGACTCTCCACCCAACTGGACTTGCTTCATTTTCTTTATTCTCTTCTTACACCACGACTTTCCTTCTCTTCTCCCCCACTGCTGTCAAACCTGCATGATCAGTAGAGCCGATGGCCTTTTTTGTGTTCCGGCCCCGGGGTGCCTGAAAAGAGCCAAATCAATCGTCGATCGATCAGTCCTTTGGGACGCAAGGTGGCTAGCTGGCTGCTGGGTTCTTTTTCGGGACAGCGCTGTATGTGGTTGTCGATGGTGTACGCCTTCTCCATGTAGGCAGTGGACCCGTTTCTTTTAGTCTCGCTCGAGTCTAGAAGCAATTCAGTCTGCTTGTCGATCAATTTTATACAATGCTGCATGGAGACATCCATGCATGCATGCGCGCAATTAAATGATTTTTTGAAATTCTTAATTCTGCATTAGGGCTTGGTGCTCGAAATGCGCGCATGCCATTCAGCCATGCACATGGAATTAAAGACTCGAAGCCGTCTAATGACACATTTCCGTATACATCGACATAGCTTCATACTTTCAAGATCGCTTTGTGGCGACTTGTAGCCATGCATGCAAACCTCCCACCTGCGTGCTACCAGCCTTTTCATGGATGTGAGACATGTCATGTCCTAACAGGTTGTTCTCTTTGTATAGTGATAGTGTCTCCTTTGTTTGGTAGCTGTCTCCTGCTACGTTGGTACTTATAATTTTGTAATTCATTACCACACCCAGTTATCACCAACTCTTTTATACCGATAATTTTTTAGCATTGTCTGAGATTGTTCCAGACGGGTTAAAATATGGTTGTTAGTAAACTTGCTACAGGACACAAGATGCGTTCTGACACCAATGTCACGTTTGACATTCAATTAAGACCTGTCTGTCAGTCATTAGAAGTTTTTGCGTCTTACTTTTAATACAGATTCATGTTTAAAACAGGCTAATCCCTCAAAACCAAGTGTTTTGATCTTTTTAAATGCCTCACCCCATGAAGTAAACAAGGCTGCATGGAGAAAGTTTCAGAAATCACTTCAAACTGAACTTTATCAATAATTTTATAAATACATTTTTTATAAATTACAAATAATCAAAAGTCTGCATAGTTGTATTCAAAGTTATCTAACTTTAGAAATTGCTATAAAAATTAGAATACAGTAATAGTGTAGTGGTCATATGTACTTAAACATAACTTAGACTAGGACCTGGAGCAGAACGCGAAACTTTACATTTAATCAGACTAGCAAGCAGAACGTCCTGATCGAACTTCTGCTAGGCACAAACACTTATGCACATGCATATGACCGTGACCACTCATCACTTCACTCCTTATGAATGTCGAAGATCACAGTCAGGTCGTCAAATTGGTACGCTTGCCACCAAACTAACTCTATCCCTGTCATGCAAGATACCGCAGTCGTACGCCGTCCGCTAAAACCAAACAAACACACGTCAGTGACACTGAAAGTACACGTAATCGCTGCGTTCCCAAAAAAGAAAGGTTGTACGTACGTGCGTTCACAAGACATAGCAAGGCTCGTTCTTCGATTTGGGAGAATACCCCACCTCACTGCAGACAGCTTCATCATTCTTCACTCACGAGTGCACGCAGGCTGATCGAGATCTCCAACACACCCGGACAGGCCTGAGTCTCTTTCCCCTAGCTGAATGCATTGATTGACTTCCGTCAATTAATTCACAAAATTCCATCCACAGATGACCCCATGCACTGCCCTCAGTTGCAGACCCCTTCAATCCTGCCTGCTTCTCTGCGCAGCTCCTGCATGACAGACTGAGATTCCAAATCTTCTCTGAATGCGTGCCACACTGCCTGCAAGCCCATATACAACAGAGAAAGGACTGATTTCCCACATACATGGATTCGTCTCACTCCCCCCCTCTTCCAAAGAAGCGTTGTCGTGCAGTACTGTGCAACTCCTCAGGTGGAAAAGCGCATCACATAATCAGGACCTCTCTATGACTGATGCTTCTCTTCTCGCAAGGTTTGAAAACGACAGAAGAGTAGGACTGAGCACAAAAAGATCAACAGAGTCACGCAGAAACAAGGCACAGATCAACCCACGCACCCTAAAATTGAATCCCGAGTCGAGGAAGGAGGCCCCCACCAGTCCCTTGTAGACCTCTGCAACCGCCTTCTCGCTGTCCGACCCTTCCGACTTCTTCCCCTGAGACCCCCCTCGAGCTATCTCCTCTCTCCACACAGTCTCGGGAGCTTCTCGAGGAACCTCAAGCTTCAGCACATCCCTATCGTGCAGCACAAAAGCAGCCACACTGAACCCCGCCTTTGTCACTCTTCTGTTTAGCATCACTGCCTTATATCTGTTCGTATTCAGGCCATGGAAGAGACGGTCGAGGGTTGAATACGACACTCCAGGAAAGCGTTCGAAGAGCATGAGGCATTGCAGAAGGTCAAGCACGCAGTCTCCGAGAAGGTCCAGTCGTTCGTTCGTGGCACAGGGCACCTGCAGACGAGAATACGCGTTTGGAAGGAAAGCAAACGGAGCATGCATGGTTTTTAAGCATTGGGCGGCAAACCCAATGGGAAGAAGAGCACTTGAAGTGCACTCACCAAACGGCACACACAGAAATGAAGAAGAAGTAATGGAGAGGCGAAGAAGGGAACACAAACTGCAGCTTCCTGCAGAAAAAAACAGGAAGAGTCTTGACTTGTACGTCCTTGCTGGTCTCTATCCTGGTACATCAATACGCACACACAGCCGCACAGAGACAGAGACTGACTGCCTCGTTGCCCCGAAATCTCGCAAAGCTTCTGTCCGTCCGTGCAGTCGTCACAAGGTCGGGGTATTTCAACTCTCTGCCCCACACGCGCACCCTCTCCTCTTTCGAAAGAAATCGGTTGGTCCCCTCTGTCTCTCCCTCTGCCGGAATATCCCAACACTCGAACGTCTCCTCCTGCACACCCTGTCCGGAAAGGGGCTCTCGTTTGAGGAAAGGCATCAACCACCGGCCCACCTGACCCTTTGCCTGCTGAACAGGTCGGGGGTTCTCCAAAAAGAGAGCCTCAAAGAGAGATGCCGCCGCAACAAGGGCAGGAAAGACCGGGTCCCCCCCCTGAGGATGATCATCAGCTTCTTCGAACAAGCGGAGGTTTGACAGCCTGGAGTGGCGATCTGACTCTCTACCGACAAGATGCTCCCTCTGCTCTCTGTCTCTGTTCTTCCTCAAGGCCTGCACATGAGGACTGAAGTTGGAGAGAAAGAAAGCAGCCAAAAGAGACTCCATTACTTTGGCGCTCGTGAGTTCCCCCACTGTGTTGCATCGCTGTTCCGACAGCTTCTGGTTTGTACCTGTAGAGAAAAGAAGAGAAAAGAACAGAATCAAGCAGGAAGTGCTGCAATGGGAAGCTACAACAGACTGATTTGTAGGGCATTTGCACCAAAAGACTCGATTAAGTGTATGCTTCCCTCTGTGGGTCATTTCATTCCTGTGTGTATGTATATGTAGATATATTCCTGCAGATCTTCTTTCTTTATGTTTCTTCCTACCTTGCTTGCTTCCTGTTTTCATCTCTTCCTTTGAGATAGAGACACGGACTGCATGACTTCTTTGTCTTCTTTGTCACAGGACGAAGTGTCGAAGGTCCTCAGAGACAGCCGTCTCCCCTCTGCACTCTCAAGGAAGAAGAGAGGTCGCAGAGAACTGTACCCGTCTGGGGCCAAATATAATTTCTCCCAGCCCCTCTCTCCTTTGCGACTCCTCGAGGCACAGTCACAGGAAGTCGAGCAGCAAACGCTGAGGCAACTGCTCGCGCACCCCCGTCCCATCCCCTTCAAAGACTTCTCCCTCGTCCAGCGATGGCCCCGTGCGGTCGTGGTCAGCTGTCCCTTCGACGGCACCTGCACCTCTGCCGACAGGGACGGCAACGTGCAGGTTCACTTCCAGAACGAAACTGCGGGGACTGTCTGTGTGGAGGGATATGTGGGGGTCAGTTAAGGGATTCAAGTCAGGTTTTCTTGCCTTCTCTTGTGACTTTCAACCGCCGCCTTTGCCTTTTCGTCTCTGAAATCTCACTGAACTTCTACGGATCTAATTCTCTGCCCTTTTGTTTTGTGTCTGCCTGCAGCCTCTGTGCAGTGAGTGCGGGAAGGGTCAAATGCTGTTGAGGGAAGGAACGAAAATCCGATGCCGCGACTGTCCGGATACCTCTCGGACGTTCGTGGCCGGGATCGGGCTCTTTCTTCTTACCGTCTGTGTGGTGTTGTTCTACGTGAATCTGGTCACGAAAGACAACCCGAAGCTTGATGTGCCTGAGAGCGCAATCACTTTCAAAATCCTGACGGTCTTCTTGACAGCTCTGGGCTTTCTGGCAGAACTTGCAAGGTCTACATTCGTAGTCTTCCGAGAGCAGTTGAGTGAAGAGGGGTCGTCTGCGAGACTCGGCGGCGTCGGGCAGCATGTGGCAAGCATCGCTCAGGAATTTTTGGGATTGTTGCAGTCTATGCCGACCGTCGGGGAGATCTTCAGCATGAAATGTCTGTTTGACCTCTTTGAGTGGACAACAGGGAAGCATGTAGCAGACAGGGAGCTGTTTTCTCTGCTCGTCCCGGTAGGGGTCATCTGTCTGATTGGGTTGATCGGTTTGGTCGTCGTTCTCTCCAGTTACTGGGGGGACGCGGGGGGGGAGGAAGAGAAAGAGGAAGAGGGAGATGGGAAAAAGAGAACAAACAACAGAGAGCAGACAGACCCTAACAGCGCCACCCTTCCGCCCACCCGATCAAACACAAAGGGCCAGGGTCCACCCGCAGTCACTCCTGCCACACTTCTCACAGGGGGGGATAGAAGGGATTCTCAGAATGTTGAAAAGGGGGTTGCGGAGTCAAGGGATTCTCAGAATGTTGAAAAGGGGGTTGCGGAGTCAAGGGAACGTACCGGTTGCCCGCCGGTTGAAGCTGTGCAGTCGGCGTGGCGGCAGTCATCCTCGTGTACATCCAAAAGCTTCGTGCAAGTGTGCAAGCGTTTCTGCAATTGGCTCGCGTTTAACAGAAGGTTTCTGGGGATTTTCCGTTACTCTTTTGATGAAGAGACGAGCATCTGGATGCGGCTTCTGTGCTTTCTTGAGGATATGACCCCTGTGGTCCTTTGCACTCTGTTCCTCTGGGCCCCCTCCCTCGTCAGCGCTCCCCTGGCCTCCCTGAGGTGCAAGCCCCTCCACCCAAATCTAAAAAAACGCCGTCTCCACAGATTCCCATCCGTTGTGTGCGATGAAAAGGACCCTAGATACACCCGTTGGCAGAGTTTGTCATTTGGGGTGCTGCTTGCGGGTGTCTTTGGCGTGCCTTTTCTGGCCTCTTCGGCCGTTCTCTTTGAGAATTGGCGTGTTAGCGAGGAGAGGCAGGGTCATGGGCCGTCTGCTGCTCCTGTGGGAGAGGGGGGAGGAGAGAAAGGAGCAGGACAGACGGCCGAGAAAGAGGGAGGGGCCAAAGGAAAATCTTCTCGGGGGCTGTCGGGGCCCCGGGCGAGAGGGGAGGGGAGTGCTGCCATTCTCGGCACCTCCTTTCGGGAACTGGTGTCGGAGAGTGTCCGAGCCAATCTTGCCCTATTCAGTAGGAAGTTCAGTGTGCTTCTCACAGGGTATTCTGACAAGTTCCTCTACTGGGAACTGGTGGTCTTTGCACGCCGTTTGAGCATCCCCATCTCTCTGCTTGCCCAAAATCCATCGGCGCGATACACCCTCCTTACTTTTCATTCAGTATTTTTTATTGTCCTCCAGACCACGCTGCGGCCGTACAGGTCTGCAGCCCTGAATTGGCTGGAGACGTTCTCTCTCTACTCCTGGTTCTTCGAGGTGATGGTCTTGAAGGTCGGTTTGGCACAGGACCGACCGCTTCCAGCAGGTTTTGAAGACACCAGACAGTCTCGTTTTTGTCTCTTTGTTTGTTTCGGTGCTCACTCATGAGACAGTGTCCTTTATAAACGAATAATGCTGGTCTGCGTGCCTGCTTGCCTGCCTGCCTGCCGTTTTGCATGTCTGCCCGCCTCTGTGTGTATGTGCAGATGGTTGATGACAAAGCGATCAATCTGCAGGCCAAGGTGGCTCTGTTGTTTCTACTGTTTGTGTGCATCGGTGCCTTTGTTTTGACGTCGTTCACTTTCATTTCCTCCGACTTCCTGTCCAGATAAGCAGCGAAAAGGAGACAGGAGGTCGGAGGGGAGAATGCAACGATGTGGTCCTGACTCCCTGTGTCAGAGAAGCCGTGGTGGAAGCGGGTGGGGGGGGCGGTCTGTGTGTGGGTGGTGGGGACGTGCGGATGCTCCCGTTGCTGTGAGCAGAGAGACACCGGGAGATGTCGATGTTGCAACCGAGTCGGTTCTTGTGTGTTAAGAGTTTTTGTTACACCCTTTTGGTGTTGCACGCGACTCTGCTCGAAGCTCTGTTGGTGCTGTACTCGCAACAACAAACTGCGGGTTCGCTTGGAAAACGGTGGCCACGCTCTTGTGCCAGTGAAGCCCTCTAGGCAAAATTGGAGGGGAGGGAAGGGGGCGAGGGGAAAGAAGAGGGCTTCGAAGAAAAGGGGTAAGGGAGCAGAAGGCGTCTCTGAGCGTGACACAGAGATGAAGGCAGCCTCACTGGAGGGTCAGAAACAGATGACTCGTCTCTCGTCTTTCTTTTTCGTCACAATTCTCCCTTCTGCAGAGGGCGCTTTTCAGAGATGTGAGAGGTTTGTGACTGAGCAGATGCTGCTCTTGGATGATGCTCTGAAACTCGAGAGAAAAAGGAGGGCAGCGGGGGAGAGCGATCCGGAAAACTCGACGCCTGCCCCCGCTGACTTGCGATTTCTTCCTCTCGTTTTCAGTTTCGGTGTCCGTCTAGGTCTCTTCTGTGGTGCCTCGATGAATCAGGGGCGGGGGAGGGAGGACAGGGAAAAGCGCTTCATCGCCTCTGTCTGCAAGAAGACTGCAGAGCACTGTGCAATCGTCAGAGAAGTGCTCGGTGTGCCCTATCCCCCTCTCCCCTCATGCAACAGTAACCCCGATCTACCAGCAAGTCGCCCAGCCGTTGCGCCCCCTGCAGAGGTGCGAAGGGTGGCTGGCGGTATGATGGAGCGAGACCCCACCACTTCCAGCAGCTTGCAGCTTCCCTCAGCACAGGAGTCCGTGCAAGAAGCAGGAAGGGGAGCAGAGAAGAAGGAGAATGTCGCGTCTCTTCCTGGTCCCCCAGGAGCTGCAAGTAGTAGCGCAGTCCCTGAGGCCCCACTCCCTCAGGCAGCTTCTGCGGCTGTTGAGAGCTGTCAGGGTATGAGTGCGGAAGGGGTCCCTTCTTCTTTCAGCGACGTCTCCATCACTTCCTCCCTCATTGCGGTCGTTAACAAACGGCCAGAGACCGCAAGCGCCAAAGCCGCAGCCTCCTCAACCGAGAAGGCAGAGGTTCCACCCAGCGCAGGGGTGGAGCCCCAAATTTGCGTGCCTGCTGCGACTGTTACCGCTCCTACAGACCCCCCTTTCGTTGACGTCGAATGCGGGGGGGGGGCTTTGGAGGAAGGGAAAGCAGGCAGGGAGGTGACCGGTCATGGGGCTTCTCAGGACAGAGAGGCGGGGGGAGACACGGTGAGTCGTATGTCACTGAGTGCTCTTGGCGGGCCACCCGCCCTTCTGCGCAGACGGGGGACTCTTTCGGTTGGGGTTGGGGGTGTGTTTGAGAGGCCGCATGAGTCTACTCTTACAGAAGAAAAAGAGACAAAGAGCGATCCTCTTTTCTGCTGGGGAGACGAGGATGAAAGCGTGAGGCAGTGGACGGAGTCAGATGCAGAGACAGCAGATGGCGGTCTGAGAGAGCAATTGATTACTTTTCATCAGGATGTATCTTCTCACTGTACCGAAATCGGGTCTGTTGATTCCTTGTGCGTCTGGCTGCAGCTGAAAGCAAGTGACACAGAGCGGCAGTGCTTCCAGAGGATGGCGGCAGTCAGACGCGCCTTCTTCGATGCTCCGGCGATCAAGGGCGTGTTGAGCGAGGAGGGAATTCTTCTGACGGATGTCAAGGCGGGGGTGGAGCTCCTCTTGCATCTGCACCCTTCACAACTTCTTCAGGTGAGAGAAAGCGTACATGACTTTTCAGTTTATTTTTGATAAATGCGCGACAGTGTCTGTTTGTAGCGGTTCACTGTTTTTCTCCTGCTTCTTCTGGCACAATCAATTGTTCAAAGTGCGGCTCTTTTGCTTCCGTTATCACTCATGTGAGTCAATCAGCAAAGTTTGTCAATCTACATGCCTGGCTCATCACTTTGTCGATGACGTCATTGTCTCTCCCAGATTATTAGTGCCCTCCTTGAATTCGATGCAGATGTATGACTGTTTTCTGGCAGCGGCGTGCTTGCTTTCAACTGCTTCTGCCGGACTGCACAAATTCTGAAGTGGGGACCACAGAAGTCCCAAAATTTGGTATCAGGTAATGCTTGGTAATGAACCCTGGTCGATCAAGTCGAAGGTGTCCAATTTGATGGCGAGTTGGTGGCAAAACAACTTAAAATAGCACTCTGCATTATAGTTTTAAGTTGTATAAATTACATTCTTACTAGCATTCCCAAAAACTATATCGTAAAGTGGCAACATGGAACGAAGTCAATTCAATCTACGCCTAATCCAACAGTCAATGCTGCACGGCCTGCGCGCAAAGCAAACGCAGGTCATCCGAAAATTAATGTATGCACATGCATGCAGGCTATGATCAATATAATATCAGTATGATGCAGTACGCACGTCAGATCGATTGAGCATAGAGAAATACAAACTGGTGGCCTTACTAGCCTATCTAAAGGCTAAGCAGCGAGACCGTAAGTGTTCTACATATATATACTATAGTATGTTAGCGAAGATATATTGTAAGTGTTATATAGTATTAAACGTAGTGTTAAACACTCTATATTTTTTTATCAAGTGATAAGTGATTTAGTAGTGCTCAGGTGCCCTAGAGCACTGTCGTCATTTTGTCTTAGAGAGGTCGCCCCCGTACCTCATCGCTGAGGCTCAGACCACACCACCACTGATCACTAACTAACTAACCCCGTGGCCCGCCTGATTCCGTAAGCCGCTAGGTGAGCCGCTAACAAACAACAATCTGTCTGCGCTTTAATTATATGCTGTGGTCTATGGGCTGCTCAGAAGGGACTGCTCCAAAAATTAATCAAATGCTGGATTTTAATGGTGTAAATGATTTTCTACATGATTCTATAAGTATTCTAATCGTGAGTCTGATGACAAGCTTAGTCAAGCTATAATCAGATGGATCTTAAAGCCGTATTTGCCAGTTTTGAAAATGGATGCAGTACGTCATGTTGGCACAAAGTTGCATTTTTCGAATTGAATTAAATGTCTGTGTTCAAGCAGCAGGCCACTCCTTGAAGGATCCACAGTGACGGATGCTCCTTCGTGTGCAGGTTTACATCCATCACCCATCCAACTCCCATCGCATTTCGACGAGCCTGCACAATCGTAACGTGGATATGGACGTATACAAGTGTGTGTACACACACGCGCGCGCACTCACACATACACGTGTGCATGCACGGACGAGAATGATGGAGGGATGCAGAGAGGACCAAAGAGAGGAAGCGAATCGATTCAGAGAAAGACAACACAACCGTCCCAGCCCCCCATCTATCTTCTAGAATAAGGCTTCATAAGGAACTCAGGTTTCACCCGTCGCTCAACTCATTTCCACGCCAAGTTTGGTTGAGTACCTTGTCGAAGCACAGACCTTAAGCACGCATTCATCGGAATTGCAGGGAAAAAGGCGCATCTCGATACACAGAAAGACGTAGATCCACACATACAGGAACTCACTCACCTGGGTCACGTACACCGGGGTCCTCAGTGAGTCCCTCAACTTCAGTCGGCTGTACTCGATGGGAATCACCTGAAGGCCAGCGCGCATTCAGAGCGAAAGGTCAAAGAATACAAAGTGAAGCGCAGCGAGGCAGAACAAAAGAGGAAAGGAGGCAGAAGCGTCAGTCGGCAGCCTGCCGGAAGAAAAAGGACAGCTTCCCACTGCAAGAGAGCAGGCAGAGAGAACGAGAGGGAGAAGCAAGCAGGCACACAAATGGCCACATACAGACTATATGGTTTCTACAGACAGACAGACAGACGGACAGAGAGACAGACCTGCACCAGAGGAAGCTCCTGCACGAGGACCTTCGGTCGTTGCCTGACGAGGCATCCGGTCTCGATGCTCCATTGGGCGCCCTGCAATTGATGCACTTGCGCATTTAGGTGCTCATGTATCTATGGTAGAGCACATTTCCTTTTGTTGGACTTCCTGGTCAACTCGTTCGCAGACACCCCCTTTCTCGACCCTCTACTGGACGGAACAGAAAAGAATGAACGAAGGACAGGGCACGAAACTCCAGATTAAATCAACGCGTCTTCCTGCCTGCCCTGTCTATCTGTCTGCCTGCCTGTCTGTCTGTCTGTCGACGCACAGACTACCGACCTCTATGTACAGCCCCTCGATGTACGTCCCGTGTTCGAGGGACTCCTTCACCTCCCGAGGGTCTGTCCAGGCAGTGCACTCCGTGTAGAAAGTCGACTTGTCCAGGGCCCAGCCCTTCTTCCTGCACGTCGTCTGGATGAGGGCAGTCAGCAACGAGTCCGGAATGTGGAGCCCCGAGAGCCAAAACACAGGAGGCTCCCCGTGCGATGCCCAGCCCTCGTACTGCGCCTGTCTCTTCTGGAAGTGCGCCATCCAGCTGCCGAGAGGCTTCATGGTCGCAGGGGCCAGACGGGCCCAGGCGGGAGGCAGGAACCCTGCAAGCAAGCGGAGACATGTAAGGATGGTTGTACAGTCTGGAAGATTAATGTGAACAGGGGAAGAAGGACGATCAGCAAGGAACTTTCTCGCTCTTTCTCCCTCCCTCCCTTTGTCCCTCACACACAGAGACGAAAGAGAAAGTGGGAGCGAAAGGAGGAGAAGCCTTGCGGATAGACGGACAAGAGGAAGACGGGGAGGTCACCCATCAATTGATGGAGTGATGGACTGAACGACAGTGAAATGCCAAATCCGCTTCCTTCACCTAAACAAACACCTGCGTGGCTTGTTCCAATCCCCTACTATCTCTTCTCAGCCCGCCTGCCTGCTCTCTCTGCTTTGCAACCATTCCTCTGCTTGCCTTCATGCTTTCCCTCTTTTTCTTTATACAAAAGAGCGCGGCACACTGATCGATGCGTGCGTTCCTGGCACAGACGACATGCACGCGCGCAACGACCCTCTCCACCCGCGAGTGCACGCTGACCGACTGACCATTCAGCAGAGAGGACCCGAGTTCATCCAACTCGGCGCTCATACCGATTTCTCCTGCAGGCAAGCAGGTAGGCCGGCGTGAAGCAGAACAAGAAAATCAGAGGAGAATGAGGCATGCCTGAAGCGAGGGCAGGAAAGCAAAGCTCCGGGCTACGCTGGCAACCAGTCATGAGGATCACCGCCGATGTGCATTCTTCCTCCATGGTACTTCTGTAGAGTCCTACCCGATCCTCTGCAAGAAAAACGCCCCTTTTTCTCCTAACAGACCTGCAAGTGCCCTCTTGAGGTCCAACAGAGATGAGGTCATTCTGTTGATCAGAATCTGGAACCTTGCCACTTCCTGCACAAGCACGACCTCTGTCGGTCTGGGCACGTGGCCCTCCTCGCTCTGGGTCTTCATCTCCTCTGTCGGGATCTTGCTCAGGACGTCAGAGGCAACCTGCACAAACAAACAAAGAAACAAAGACCGACCAAAGAAGGCTCTTACATCATCCTCATAATATCCTTCACCGCTCTCCTCTCCCCCCAAAAGAGACCTTTCCTAAATCACGAAACAACCACATGAACTCCTCCCTGCCCCCCTCCCTTCGTACCTGTAGAATGTACTCATCTCTGTTGATGCCGCCAGACCCTCCACCCTCGGACGTCTGCATGTTTAACACACCCAGCCTGCAGACGCTCGAGCAGAAGGCAGGCAGCCGTAAAGAGTTAGTGATGCCAACACAAAACATGCATGCAGCTGAATTCCACAAATTTTCTCGGATTATCTACAGCCCTGCAAGGCAAAGAAAGAAAAGAAACGTCACATCTTCCCATTGGAACTCCTTTGGGTCATGACACCACTCTGCCAGACCCACCAGAGTTGCTTTGCGGCCTCAGTGAAGTACCCGATCTCTGCGTTCGGGTGCAGTCCGAAGACCTCAGGAGAGGACGTCAGCGGAAGTTCTGCGATGGACTCTCTGTACTTGTCTATCGCCTCTACTTGGGGAATGATGTAGTCAAACCCTGTAGACAGGCAGACAGGCAGGCAGGCACAGAGGAGGAAGAAGAGAGACTCACATGCATTCCAGTCGTGCATGCAGGCTCTCGGGCGGAGGGAGAAGAGGGAGAGTAAGGACATGAACGCAGCAGAGAAAAAAACGCAGTCAGAGCGGGGGCGCGAAATTTTGGGGAGGGAAGGCGGAGCAGAATAGACAGAGAGGGGAAAGGCAAAAACACACACAGACCCAAGGAAAGCAAAAACGCAAATCAGGTTGACTTGCCTGCTTGTGAGAAGAAGAACTGCTGATGGGTGTCGAAGATGAAGTCCCCCATGTACTCATCCAGATACGTCACCAGCACCCTTCTGTCGTATGCGTCCGTCACCCTGCCCCCGTACATGGCCTCTCCGATCAGATACTTGAGAGACTCCCAGGGGACAGGGTCGCCGTTCTCGAATGCCTTCCCGAGATACCTGCAGGAATCGGAAACGAGTTTGTTTAGTGGGGTGGCAAAAAAGAGTGTCCACGCGCGTAAAGATACTCCTTTGTGTTTAATTTCTCTGTTGCACGCCAGAGGAAAAAGTTTCCTTCAAGCAAGACAGAAAATTGAGATCTAAGTCGAAGGGCCCAGGCAGCGCGCAACAGAATCGAAGAAAAAAAGAAACCAGAAAAACAGACCCACATCGAGAGCAACTGGACTGAAATTCGGAAGTCCGACTCGTTGAAGTCGTACGCCACGTTCCACCCGATCTTCCCGTACTTCCTCCTCTCCTGCACATATGCATGGATCACTCAGTCAGTCGTCATTATATGAATCCAGAGAAAGGAGACTACATGGAATTTGTTGTCAGAGGCACGCGAGCTCTTGATCAGAGAAAAGAGACAAAACGACATTGAAAATTGTCACGGACCTTCCGTCTAACTGTTGCCTGTGAGGAAAAGAAAGTCAGCAGATTCACAGAGATCAACAGGAAAACAGGTAAAAAAAGGACCGAAGACACCCCATTCGATCCCTCCCTCCCTTCCCCCCTGCACCCTACCTACTCACCTGCACGACTGCGTGGAAGAAGGAGACCACGAAGACCAGAGACTTGAACCCCCAGTGAGGGCACTCATCCAAGTCGTCCTCTGTCAGCTTCGTGTAAGATCCTAGCATGTTCAGCTTCAGACCTGATGATGAACAGGAAGGAAAGGAAGGGTTCACAACACACCCACCTGTCAGAACAACAAAATCTCACAGACTGTCAGGAGCGATCCTGGAGACGGGACTTTTCAATACCTCGCTCTACTCTTTCTGGGGGAAAAAACAAAGGCAGACGCCTTCACAGAGAGACATCAAGCGGAAACGTGAGCCCGCAGCAGACTACCGTCAGATTCGACGACAACTGATAATGAGCTCTCGAAACAAACGAGCATCTTTCTGTGTTTCCATCTGCATGACTGCTTGATTGAATGCTCATTCCTCCATTTCTGTCCCCTGATAGACGGACGGACGGACCATCAGGGGGTTCCGTGACGACCTTCAGGGACCTCTGCAGAATGCCCAGAGGGAACTCGGGGGTCGGCAGCGTCGTCAACCAGAGTCGGAAGTCCGTGTGGGGTTTCTGCAGACCCTCCAGAATCTTCTCGAGGGTCTTCAGCCAGGAAGTCAGCAGATGGCAGTTCTGCAACATCACCTGCACACAACAGAACACAATTAAGAACAATCAGAATGATGGCACAGGCTCTTTCAAGGGTTCCGCAAAAGGACGAAAAAGATCATATTTTCCCGCACAACTCACCTCCAAAACCTCCCAACCATGACTCCCGAGCAAACCCTCTTTTCAATCGATCCGTTTGCCCTTTCCTCTTTAAAATCCCTTCTCCACTTCCTGATTGACCGACTGACTGACCCAATATCCCCTCTGCGACCCCTGCTCGATGAAGGCAGCCGCAGCCGCCCCCATGCCCTGTCCGAGTGCGAGGAACTTAAATTTATTCCCAGAGAACCCCTTTGAGTCCCCTAGCTTCTGCACGTCGCTCTGGGGGTCTGCCCCTGGGGAGAGAACGAACACAACGGGACTCTCGGGACTCGACTGCTCGAAGATCTTCTGGTACCTGTGGACGGGCAGGCAGGGAGGCAGGAACATGGGTGGGGGTGTATGGATGCAGATACAGAACTCTGTTTCCATGTGTTGGCTATTCGTGCCCTGGTGGTCAGAAGGGTGTGCGATGAGTAGACGGATGGCATTGCAGGACATACAAGCGGGGAGGTCAGGTCTGGGCGGGAAAGACTGGATTGACTTTGTGTGCTTTTGCAGGAAAGTTGGTTGCTGGTGCACAAAGAGAGAATTGATACCTTCTCTGTGGAATTTTCGAACAGCTAGATGGAGGCGCATAGAGCTTCTAGAGAGACAAAGAAGAGACTGACTGAAGAGGCGGGGGCTGGACGTAGAATTCCGACAACCTTTTGACGATGAAGAGCTTCACCGCGTTGTAGACACGATCGGTTCGGAAGACACGCACCAGCATCAGCTTCTGGAAGGGTGTCAGCTTCCCTGAGTAGCTGCAGAGAAAGTGGAAAAGAATGAAAACAAGCTCAAGACTCCACCTGAATAAATTTGTAATCTGTTTTTGCTCATGCGTGAACACTCTACTGAACTCTTTCTCACTGGGCAGAAACCCCCCAGGCACCCTATGGATCCTACGCATGCATTCCCCCCGTGCGAAAAAAGAAAGAGATCCAGTCACGTGTTCACCGACCAGTAATCCCTCATATCTAAATCGACCGAAAGGACCCCTTCCAGTCCGTCACAATTCCCAAACCATGCATCTCTGCCCTTCCAAAAACCCGAAACCCATCCACCTACCCGCAAGGAATCTCTGCCTCCTCCGGCATCTCCAGGTCGTACCACTCTTTCCAGATCTGTATGCATGTCAATGAGAGAGGAAAGGAGACGAGGAGGATACTTTGGATTCATCATCAGCTTCCCATTCCCTCCAAATATCCACAAAGGCGAGTCACATAAGGGGATATGTCAACTGAAAAAGAAAGAGAAGCTCTTGAAAGGTGCATTCCATCGCTTTCAGGAGAAGGGAGGCCAAAGCCTCACCATTTCCTTTCTTTCACACAAAATAGTGCTTGTGTCAGGCATATCCTTACAGAAACCACGCTTTATTCAATCTGAAGCTTCGACAGTCAATTTGGTGTCGTCAAATTTGATTCTTATGCAGACTTCCCATTTCCCCCCCTTCCAACTTTCTCTCCATCCACTCACCTGAGGTTGTGCCATGATTTCCTGTTTGAGGTCCTTGAAGGCGGGCAGTCTGACGAGGAGTTGGAGGTCCTTCCACCCTCCCTCAGGGTACCAGGAGAGATTCTCGGGCTTTCTCTCGACCTGCATAGGCGTGCAGTCGAACAAATGCTCATGAGAAAATGAGCCTCTCAGCTCAATGTGGGAAGGTCCGTGTGCATTTTATCATGGTGACACAAGTTCCTTAACAAATCAGAGAAAGCAAACGCGAGAGAAAGAGAGGGGGGGGNNGGGGGGGGGGGGGGAGGGAGAGAGAGCCAAACGCATAAGGGAACATCCGACTTCGAGGCCCTGGAGTGGAAGTCTAATGAGATCAAAAGAGTAAGTAAATCATTCCAACTCTCAAATGAATCTCCAATGAAGTGCCCAGCTTCAGAACAGGCCAAACGAAGTGAAACACGAAATGTAAGCACTGGCCGACAGACGCAAAAAAAAACAGACAGACAGACAGACAGAGAGACAGACTGTATGTTTCTTCTTCTTCTCACTCTTTTTCTTCGTGAACACAAAAGACAAAAAGAAAGAAAGAAAGAAAGAACAAAGACAAAGAACAGACTGACAGACAGACAGACAGACCTGATCGAGAGAAGTGTTTCCCTTGATGAAGAACGCAAATTCTGCCGCGTCCATCTCTGACTCTCCCTCCATGATCATTGAGGTCATCTGAAAGCAACCATCAAGGAGCAAAAAGAAGAGGACACATTCAAATCTTGCCCCCTGACTTTGTTGAGGCTGAAGACGCAGAGCGAGAAGAAACGAAGGTAACCGCTCTGAAATTCATTTTTGCGCTGCTTTTGCCGTTGAAAGCTCCTCATTCTCGACTCACGTAGTACAGGATAGAAAAAGAAGCAACAAGAATCGGAAGCCACTCCCCAGACTTCGTGTCTCTGTTTGAACGAACCAGGACATCTGTGATTACTGTATTTCAGGAACACAAGCGCGTTGAGCTTGTCACATACGCGTTCGATCTTTAACTCTGTCAGGTATATAATCTCCCGGAAAGCCAAACAGGAACAAGACGGACCTGGAATGAGAAGGTCAGTTTGTGCTTCTCGAAGATGGACATGCACACGTACTCGTACACGGACTGCGTCAGCTTCTCCGTGCAGTTCTTCAATCGATTCTCCACAATCCTGTCCTGCTTGGCTGTCGAGAGTGCACGGTCAAACACCCCCAAATACGCAGACAGGGAGTACTCGTACATCGAGGACAGGTTCGCAAGTCCCACCTGCAACACATACACAAGTCAGGCTTTCTGTGGTCAGCCCGCAATGACAGCTAGAAAAAAAAAATGACACGACTATCTGAGTACGTGGAAGGCCGTCTCGTCCCTTTGGGCGACACATGCAGAAAGCACATGAATTCCAGCGCCAAGAGATTTTCCTTTCTCTGTCTCCCAACCTCTCTCCCAGAGAATTCCCCGACTGACCATGGAGAAGTAGAGAATTGATCCTCTCTTTGCGACCTTCTGGTACACCGACCGCATCTGCAGGTTCATGCAGGCAGAAACACACAAAAGAAGGCGATATGCGAGGAGGACGCGAAAGAGAACTAGCAGAGAAGTCAAAGAGAAGTAGAGAAAGAGCAACACACATACGCATATGCAGTCTGTATGTAGAGACCGCAAACGAACGTACACGATCTATCCAGTCTATTCGACTTTCTTTCACTTCCTCTACTTTTCTTGTATCTCCTCCACAGGCCGCTCAACGTCTTGACACTGCGCAGGCAGAAAGAAAAAGCCATCGTTCTTCTCCGGTCAACACCCCTGTCTGTCTTGCAAGTGCATTGCCTTCCCTTTCCTTTCTCTCTCCTCTCCTCTGACCTTCTCAATTTCCTCTGCGGTCAGCTTTCCCTCCTGCAACGCCTGCTCTATCTCCACGGCCTTCGTCTTGGTCTCCCCCAGAGTGCTGATCAGATCGTCGTTGTCCAAAATGGAACCTTTCGAGTTCGCCAACTCCCTCAACAGCACGTCCTCCAACTGCTTCAACGTCTGTCTGTTCGAACTCATCGTCTGGATCAACTGTTGACGTTGCTCCTCCAACTCCGGCTTCTCCTTGCCCACCGTCACGTTCAGCAACTGTTGCTGGAGACCGTCCAGAGTCACGCAACAGTTGATGATCGACACCTTGCCCATCACCTGCAAGCATGGGGGGGGGAAGCTTCTTCGTCTGCATGTGAGCGTTCATGATTTTTCCTTCCTTATTTCATTCAGCCAGAAAAGGAAATAAGAAAAAAATGCAAGACACCGAGACCCTCTTTCTGTTCCAAGCAGGACAATATCACAAATTCAAGCATCTGTTCAAGATTTTGAGACCAAAAAAAAGAATATACAAGCTTTTGAATGCATCAACCGACAACCCTGCTGAAGAGAACAAGAGAGCAAACGCAGGTCAGTCACGACTCTTTCTTCTGCCCGACCTCCGGAGAGTAGGCAGGGTTGGAGAGTTTGGATGTCAGGTAGAGTTGGAACTCTTCTTTCCACTCGATCTGTGCATCTCCCAAGGTGATCATCTTCTGTCCATTCACGATGGACACCTGCTTGTCCAACACAGGGTCAACCATGGGGTCCAATTCCTCGTCGATGCCCTCAAACAAAAAGGGCTTCCCGTACATGATCGCCAACTCGAGTCTCTTCACGTAGTCGTCGTGGAAGGTCTTGACAACCAGCCCCGCCTTCTCCTCTTTCTTCTTGATCCACGACACTGCCTGCATCTGTGGGTCTATACACAGAGGCCAGCGAGAGGAGCGGGTGGTCAAGATGCCGTTCTGCACACTCAACTCGTCTGAAGGCAAACCCTGCCCTGCCCATGCGGCAATCTCCACGTCATTTGTCAAGAGCTCGTCCACACGGAACTGCTCTGACAAGGGGACTTGACGGTCTCTGGCGTCTCTCAGCCAGTGCTCGTAGACCATACGGTGACGGAAATCGAAAGAGAAAGGACCTGTGTATGACAAGAATGAGGCTCCCAGAAGGCAATCACCCACGAGTAGCTTCTTGTCATCTGCCATCCTTCTCAAATCCTCTGTCCATCTAGTCTTCTCACTTCCCAAACCGTCAATCAACTTCGAGGCTGCAGTCAGCCTCCTCTCCATTGTCGCTGCAGCCTCCTCCAACTCCTTCAACTGAGCAGACTTCTCAGATTCCTCTGCAGCCAGAGTCTCCAACTGCAACTTCAACTTTTCCAATTCGGAGTTGATTTGCTTCAAGTTCCTCTCGGCCGTCTCCTTCTTCATCGTCAACTCCTTCACTTTCCTCTTCTTCGGCTCCACACCCTTCGCAACATCGTGATACCGAACCATCGCATTCACCCACTGCAGCAGACCGTACCCAGCCTTGGAGACAGATCTCATTCCCTCTCCTCCATTTGCAAACGAGTCCTTGTCCTTCTCCATCACTTGCATGATTCTCTTCGACTGCTTGTCAGTGATATCGTCCTTTTTGTAGTCCTGAAGATATTTGATGAACTGCGCGTCTGCCAACATCGTCTTCGCAGCCGCCCAGTCCTCTCCAGACTCTCTGCCCGTTGGTCGGAGGATCAACACGCACTGCATCACGCTCATCACAGCCGCAGGAGGCTTGGCCATCGACTTGATCTCTGTAATGTCGTTCTTGTTCAAATTCTCCAGAGCCTTCGCTGCAGCCTCCAGAGCGGGCAGGGCGGCTTTGAGGGCTTCGTCTGCGTCTGCCTTCTCTGCCTCAATGATGACGTTGTCCTTCTCGATCTGCTCCTTTGCGAGCTTGGCCTCCTTCTCGCGCGCATTCGCTGCAGGGTGAAGAAACAATGAGAATCATCAAAATCGATGTGAGGGAAATCAGGCGACTTTCTCCCACAAGCTCTTACCCTTCGTCTCACCAGGTCAGGGAAAAGCAGATGGACAGGAAAAGAAGGAAACACGCCTCGTGCCACACCCGTCCTCTTCATTGCGAGCACCGGAACCCCGCTTCCTGAGCTCCTTCAACCCATGTGATTTCATCCTCCTTTTCAATTTCAATCCGTGGACTTCCCTCCCCTTTTCCGTTTTGACTCACCAGCCTCTGTCTTCTCCTGGATGGTCTCGATCAGTGCTTGCACCTCCTTGGCGTTCTTGTCCACGATGATCTTCTTCTCGGCAAGATCCTTGGACATCACGGCAACAGCTCTGGGAAGAGGGGAGGGGGTGGAGGGAGGGAGAGGGAGAAGAAGCGATTTTTCTCCTTGATTCAACGAAAGAAACAAAGGAACTGATTCCTGATGTTCGTCTGCGCACAACAGCACCATCTATCTCCTTCGCTCTGTTCAGAGCAAAGAGAGAAACAAAAGAAAGAAACAGAGCCCAACAAGCCCTCTTACACTCTGGCTGCCTGTCCCACTGATTCACTTCATGACTGACTCGGATGCCTGGATGAGTTTCGTGAGCCCTCCGTCGAGACGACTGCTCATTGCGTCGATGATCTTTCTCTTCTCTCGGAGCTTTCCTGTAATGGAGAGAGGGAACACGGACAGGGAAAGAAAGGACAGCGATGCAAAAGATACATTAAGCAGACCACTACAGATAGAGTCTTTCTGAAATTCACCAACTCATCCGCATTTCTAGGCAATCGCTTAGTGACTTACTCGCTCGCAGGCAGAGAAAAAAAAAGACCTCCCCCCCCCTCAGCCCCAACCCGCACCGTTCCCCAGACAAATAGAGAGAGGAGGGATCAGATCGACATCAAATAAGCCCTACCCACCTGTATAGTTTGCGAGAAAGTCCAAGTAGTTCTTTGGAGTCGCGTAGTTCTTCCTTCTCTTTGTGTGTTCGAACTCCGGGGAGTACAGGTCTGTCACCGAAGTGTGCACCTCCACGCAGTGCTCCACAATGCTTCCTCTGCAGAGATGCAAGAAGAGACGACAAAAGACCCCAATCAACGAACCAAAGAGAAGGGACCGAAATTTTGGCAGTAGAAGAGGTGCAATACAGGAAGGGTCAAATCAACAGTTGCTAGCTACTATCTAATGACCCCTTCTTTCCGCCTTCCCTTCACCCCTCTCTCCCCTCCGACGGTCTTTGAGTAATTTTTGTACCCAAAAGAAAGAATCTTTGTCCTTCTTTGAGGAGCACGAAGTGACTCGCCCACTGACTCACCAACACACACAAATTTTCTTCTTCGCACGAACCTGCACTCTTCCGGCAGCTCCTCCTCCCTCAAGAAGTACTCTGCGACTGCCAGCAGTGCATCCTTAGGCCAGGGGAAGAACCAGTCGATTGCTGTGCAGGAGACCAGACCCGGGAAGTTCCGGCAACGCACCCTGAGGGAATCTCCTGCAGGTGACATGGCCAGGACGATGTGCAGATTCTCCCTCACGCGGTTGACGGTGAAGTTCCACAGGGCGTCCTCCCTCACGCCCTGGTCCATCGCGGCCTTCCGCACCTGCCCTATCAGACCCTCCTTCTCGTCCTCAGCAAACAGAGCAGGAACAGTGCCCACCTGCAGGAAGAAACACACAGCATTTCAAGACCTCCATCTGGACATTACGGAAGGTTAGATAGAAGATGAGGCACCCGAGACTGGAAGCCGATTTTCTCTCTTCTCTATTTCAATATTTATTCTGCCTGACCGTGAGAAGGTTGTTGATGTATTCGAGGAACGCCTCTTGCACGACGTGCGCGTCTGTGAAGATGAATGTCCTCGGAGTCGCCACGCAGGACTGGTAGAGAGTCCGCAGGTCCTCTCGGAACTCCGAGTCGCCGTAGCCTCTCGACAGCTGGATCTCATACAGCTGGTATCTGCAGACAAATAAAAGTGTAAATGCAGAGTTGGTCACAGCATGTGTTGCAGGATGAATGAATCTTTGGAGCTTGCTGCCCGAGAAAAACCAATTGAAGGGTACGAGGACCAGAGAGAAACTGAAGAGAAGGGTACGAGGAGTAACAAGATGGGAAGGACATGATACGGGGAGAGTGGGAAAGGCAAACCAAAAAGATTTCCTCCTGTGGGTACAGAGACAGATGAAGGTCACCATGCCGCTTTCCCTCCTGTCCTTTCTATTGCCGCAGACTCCCTCATGCATGCAGCCCTCTCTTCACCCATCCATGCATGTGATGCGCACACCCACCCTGCGGTGTATGTGGCCAGCTTGGTCAGGGACCTCTTTCCGCTTCCTCCGATCCCGACCAGCAGGGCGTTCCCACTGGGGAGTCTGATGATGCGATGAATTCTGCAGAGGGGGGGGGGCAGCATTTAGGGGAGGGGGGGGGCATAGACAATTGAGCAGATCAAAGAAGAGACCGTCTGTGCATCATCACTGATCGCTGAGGTCAAAGAAGCAGGGACGAATATGACACACCCAGCTACTTTCCATCTGCGACTCCCCTCTTCAAAACCCGCTCATACAGAGCAAAGACGGTGGTGTAGGTTGCAAAGAAACTTTGTCGACTTTCACCTTTCATGCTTTCTAATGTGACAAATACTTTGACTTTCAGCGCTCTTGATCGAATTTCTACGGTGCATGTTCGAACCAACCTGGTGAGATGCGTGAGTGCGTCCTCGAAGAACACGAGGCTCATCGGCAACCTCTCCAAGTTGTACTGCTCCAGCAGTTCCTCGAAGATCTTCTTCACTTCGGGGAACCCTCCAAGGTCCTTGTACAGACTGCAGGCAAGAGGGGTTTCATAGAAGAGACATGTATCAGTGCATACGCCCCTGTGGATTCTGGGAATCTTGCCCAAATCTTGTACGAACACCAGCTGAGGGACGAAAAAAAACCAAACGCAAAGGAATTTGCAGGCACCAGCACAGACTTTCCTTTCACTTCACTTGTTTCGAAACGACACAAGATTTGAACGCCCAAGTCAAAGAGAGAAGAGAAGTCTTCTTTCACCTCCAACAGAAGGAAGCAAAGGACGATTTCAAACTGACCGAACGTCTGTTGCAGGATTGTCAGAATTCATCAGAGAGTCCAGGGCTTCAGTAAAGTCTCCTGGGGGAATCAAGGAAGATTTAAAGGGGGATTTTGATTGTGTTGAGGAAGGAATGTCGGGCAGGTCTGGAAGACAGACAGACAGACAAAGCAGCTTGAAGGAGCCCCCACAAGATATTTCGCCCCCTCCCTGTATGACCTCGCCAGGAAGGAGACATGAAAAATGCACTCAACTTCTCGGCTCTGACAAGCACAACAGGAAAAGCAGAATTATGAAAGAAGAAACCCCCCCTCACTCCACTGACCCCAGAGCAGAGGTTCCTGCAGTGCCGCCTCTGCGAATTTGGAGAATTCCTCCTTGATGATGGCTGTCAGCTTCTTCGCCCCCACAAATTCCTTGTCCTCCATCGAGATCAGCCTGTCCTCAAACACCCGCAGGCACTCGTGACGCCACAGACGCACCAGGGCGTCCCCTGAGTTGACCACTTGGGGGTCTGCCTGCCAGAGGCCTTGGTAGACTCTCGACAGATCTCTGCAAAAGAGGGGGACGGGGGGGGCGGGGGGCAACGTCAGAAAGGGGATGTCGAGCATTCACATGTTAACGAGAAAAGAAAGCGTGCAATCACTTTCCCTGTATTTATTGGCCTACCACGTGCATCTTTGGCGGTACGCAGAATCAAACGATAACAAACCAACAGACAATCGCTTCTGCTGTCCCTCACTCTTCCCCCCTAGAGATAGAATGGGTCAAGAGTGAGTGAGTAAGTTGCAGGCGTTGTTTGTTGACCGACCTCAAGTTGAAGACGTAGTGGAATTTCGTGGGTGTTCTCGGCAGTCCGTCCTTCACAGCGTTGTAGAGTAGCATCGTGGCAGACGGGAGTTTGCCCGACACCGTCTGCAGAGAAGAAAGGCAAAGCGATGAGGGAAAGGTAGAGTCATCAAAGCAATTCTTCAATGCCCATGTATTCGCAAAAAGACGTGGGTACAAGCAGAAAAAAACTGCAGCGGACTAGAAATTGTTCGAAGGGCGTCTGTGATCGAAAAAAAAAGCCACTGCAAAGAAGGCACTTGAAGTCACAGCCTCGCAACAACGGAGCAATCCATGTGCATTTCTAGCGTCTTTCCTCCCCCCCATTCACGCTCATGCCAGCAGTCACATGAATCCTGAACAGTGAATCTCTTCATTCCACCCCCCCTCCCCTACCTTGACGATCTCCTCAAAGTCCTGGAATTTATGCCTGAGGATGGACTCGTAGATCCTGTCCACAGAGAGCTGGGAGGGAAACGAGACGTTCATAGAGGCGAACAGGGAGACCTGCATGCATGCAGACACCCACAAAGCAAAACACACAATGTATACGTGTTTGGTATTGGGGGGGTCATGTTCGCACTCGCACTCACACATTCACTCGCCTACATTCACTCACCCACTCACTCCACTCATTCCAACCCCCTCTTCCTCTCTCTCACACACCGAGAGGAGTTTTTTGTCTTTGAGCGTGCATGTTGGATTCATCACGGTCCATCCGTGCTCTGCAGGGCCATTGGTTGCTTGTAGTAGTACTGCACGAACCTGTGGAAAGAAACAACCCCCCCAAAAAACATGAGGAAGGAAGACTGACCACGCGGGGGTCTATGGAGTTTCTGCCTGCCCCCGGGGGGTTCATGGCCGCGAGGAACTCGCAGTCCTTCAGGATGATCTTGTCCAGCTCCCCTCCTCTCTCGTACCTGCGGACAGAGACGGGGAAGATTACATGCAGAAATGGATCAATCACTATGATAATGTCAGCGCCTAAAGTGAGTGATATGCCGAGGCCCTTCTTGACCCTCCCCCCTCTCTCATCACATACAAAAATAAGTGACCAACGCAAGGGAGCGCAAATGGATGCTGCATTCTTGAGAGCATTCCAAGAACAGAGGACCCCAGGCCGAGCAAACCGATGCCAGGGCTCCTTGTTCCTCTCAACCACATGCAGGAGAAGATCGACGCGCGATGCATGCTGGTGGAAGGAAGAGAGACGCCTCGGTTCCTCTCCCACACCTCCATCCCCCCACCCACTCACTCACTCACTCACTCACTCACATGTGCATCCTCTCCACAACGAATTTGAGAAGCGCGAGGGGCTGCTGGGTCCCGTAGATGTCCACCTGCACATGCAGACAGACAGACAGACAGACAGACAGACCAGACAGACAGACTATATCGTCTTTTCTTTTCCTTTTTCTCCTTCTTCATTCTCTTCTGTTTCTTTCTTTCTTCTTTTGGCGCGCTCTCTCAGTGGAAGGGTACCAGAGCTCCAGGCCTTAAGCGTACCCTGCGGCCCTTCCTTGCCCAGTGCAGGCAGACAGACAGACAGACAGACAGACCAGACAGACAGACCCGACAGACCCGACAGACCCGACAGACCCGACAGACCCGACAGACCAGACAGACCAGACAGACCCGACAGACCCGACAGACCCGACAGACCAGACAGACCAGACAGACCAGACAGACCGACAGACAGACAGACAGACAGACAGACGGATACGGAGGACAACAAATCGTGTAAGGAGACGACAGAGCTTCTCGAAAAGATGGAACGATGTGCCCGGAATCCATCGACATGCGCTGACACGAATCCTTTCAACACAAACACTCGTGCAGCTTCAATTGACGCACACCCACCTTGGGCATCGAGAGGTCGTCAATGAAGATTCGCATCGTCTTGCCTGCAAACGACCAACAGCAACCACACAGGCAGGGAAGGCACAATCTCTCCTTGTCCTGTCACGAGGACTGAATTCCCTCGAAAAGGCACGCAAAGACCCGACTGATTTGAAACCGTGAAGGCATGCATGCGTCTACAGTCACATTGATGTTATCATCCCGACATCTTCAGGCCCGAAAGACGACTGCGGAAAGAAAGGAAACGCTCAGGCTAAGGACCTTCTTCTGTCTCTCGTCCACTTCTCCCCGATATTTTTTTTGCAATGCATCCCCTTCCCACCCCAGCTTTCTCCCCCCCCCCGTCCTCTAAATCAAGTCCCTCACCCACCCACCTGAGGGAGGCCCAAAGATTCTCCCTGTCCTCTTGTCGATGTTGTCCTCAATGGTCTTCTGGAAGTCCATTGAAGAGGTTCGAGAGGAGAAGTTGATCACCAGCTGGCAGTTCGACTCTGCGTCCAGAGAGTCCAGCCAGGACTGCACAGTCACGGTCTTGGCAGTTCCTGCACGCACGCACACACAAGGGTAAGAGGACAGGGAATGGAATTGGAAATGGGGCAGCACCCGCGTACCGTTGTGTCGAGAGTTTCTGCTTTCAGCATCCCTATGTGCTCTATAGAGAAAGGAATCAGACGATGGATGGCTCATTGAGAAAGAGGAGAAAGGAAAGGGAATCAAAGCCCTCCACAGACTGATGGATACACCCAGAGACCGACACAGGGATATCCAGGTTACAGGTACATCGACACAAAGACAGACAAACCGACTCACTCATTCACTCACTCACTCACTCACTGACTGACCTGACTCCCCGACAAAGAGAGTGGGGCGATTCTGCCCCATGAAGCTCTCAAGAAGCCACGAGTACCTGAACAGACGGAGAAAGGAACGAGTCGCGTAGAGAATGAGAGACCAGAAGGATGCAAGGGTGAATGATATTTGCGGGCACCTCGGGGACACGTACGGACATGAGATTTCATTTCTTGCTTCGTGGATATGGGGCAAAAAAGAAAGAAGAGTTCATGAAAGACAGCTTCAAGTGGCAAGCCTATCATGCCGCGGAAGGACAGTGTGGACTCTCTCTGATATCGACAGTTGATCCATCGATTCAGAAGACGGCGTCATTTCTTTCCGAGCACACGCAGTTTTTTTCTGACCCACCAGACAGACAACCAGGGAACGATTTCTTTCCGTTTCTTGTTTTTAAGGGAACTGAAGTTGGAAGAAAAGGAAAGCGACAAAAACCGACCTGACTGTGTCAACAGTTGGGACCAGAATCTTTGTAAACTGGATATCGGGAGGTGGTTTGTACTCAGGCACACACTCCTCCCAGCTGATCCATTTGCCCAGCTGCAGTCAATGGAGGGGGAGGGGTCGATCGTGAACTGACAACGAACATCATGCGCATTGCCAACTCTGAGCTGGTTACCACGAACGACAGGGAAACGAAGATAACACATGGAACCCCTTTCCAAAATCTAGTCTGAAAAAGTGGAACGTGACTCGAGTCCAAACCCAGCCCCGGCCACCCAGCAATCTTCGCAAACTACCTGGAACGTATCTTCCTCTCGACACGAGGGGAAAAGAAGTGCGCAAATCTACCTACCTTAAGATCGTAATAGAAGTCATACAGGAGCCCCTTGGAGAGGGACCTGTTTGCCGTCTTCCTGAGGAACTCATCGAACTTCCTTCTCTCCTCGTCCACCAGGGCAGCCCCCACAGACCAGATCAGACAGAAGATGAACACTGCCTCTGCGTGGTCAGTGGAGAACGAGGCCGCCTGTCCCGAGGGTGCTGCCCCCGTCAGTTGGCTCTTCTTGTCTCCCATGGTGATGGCATCAAAGAGCACCGACAGCTGCTGCACCAGGTTGAGGTCCGACTGGGGCACAGAGAGGACCAGAGGGACGCCTACCTCGTCCCCATCTCTTCCCTCCAACACGAAGGAGACGCAGGAGGGAATGTACTTCTCGTACCTGCAGGGTGGAAGAGGAGAGACACAGGAAAAAATGGTCTCCTCTTTCATTTCAGGAAGCCCATCTTGTGTTTCATTGCTTTGGACAAAAAGCGAAAAAAACGCAGGCTACAGTCTATCAGTGCTCTTGTATTCCTCTCCACACACAACACACAGCACATGAAGAAACCAGAACACCTTCTTAGCCGTGACTCACTTACCCACTCATCCACAAACAAGCAGAACGACCAGCAACTCAACAAGAGAAGGGACGCAACTCACATGATGTCCAGAACTTCCTGGAGGGCCTCATCCTTTGACCTCATCCACCGGTCGTAAAAGGGACCGTATCTGCATACAGAGGATCGAAAGAGAAAGCCAGAAAGAGTGCACGCGTGACCTGGATTTGCCTACAAAGCTGTAAACAAAAAACGACGCGCCTGTCAGACGAAGGAGGATACGAGACGGAAGCAACGGAGAAGACAAGTCCAATTTTCCAGTTCCCTCTGCCTGAAATCAACCCCAAACCAAAGACCAAAAAGCTTGACATCCCCATGCATGCATGAATGGCGCTGACTGACCCCAGGTTCCGGTTGTCCACGTACACCATGCCCGCTCTGGAGATTGTCGCAGGAGAGGCGTACTGGAGGTCGAACACCTCGAAGAGCATGCTGGCGTGTCTCTGGAGACGGATGCGCTCTCCATTCGTGAGGGTCAACAGCTTGTTGTCGTCCATGACGGTGTTCATGTTCTCCACCCACACAGCGTCCACATCCCCGTCGTACACGATGTACCTCTTCTCCTTCTTCCCTGGAGGAAGGGGCTGGTTGATCATCCTGAAGATCTTCGAGAGGAGACCGTCTGTCCAGTCGCGGGTGGAGGGGTCTGCATGCAGGAATACGGAGAAAAGAAAATATGCAATCATCCGCAGAAATAAAAAAGAATGACTTTCTCGAATGTACGCCAGTCGCTAGTGTGCAAAGATGCGATTGGAGGAGAACACTCGACACCCTCAAGTTTGACGATTTCGAGAAGAAAGAGTCTTTTTAGAATCCGTCGAAGGCATTGCAGCACAATCTCATTCCATCCATCCATCCATCCATCCATCCATCCGTCTAGAGCAGGGAGGAACGCAAGCACAGGACTGACCGAGGACTCCGTAGAGTTCGTTGACTGTGATTGCCTTCGGGTTGATCACATACAGCTTTGTGGGCTCGTTGAAGGCCAATTTCTGGGCATTCGCGAGGGTCTCGATGATCACCTGCAGGCAGGTAGGCAGGCAAGGGGACAGCGGGGAATGGGAAGTGAGGGGGGGGGCGGAAGGAAGCATAAGCTCCTTCTCATGCATTCAAATGAACAGACTTCCAAAGAGGCCTCTCAAGAGACGCCAGAGAGAAAAAAGAAAAACAGGTGTTGTGCAGAAAAAGAGGAGAGGATCATGACGCCAACCGCCCGTCTTCTCCCCCCAAAGACACCCAGAAACAAACAATTACCGGGGAACAGACAGACTGAACAACTGACCGATTTGCCTCCTCCAGTTGGCCCGACAACCTGCACTCATCATTGATTTACCGGAGTGATGCACGAGTGCGTCAAGAGAATTCACGTCGATTAAGCACCAGCAACGCTTTCCCACATGAAAGGGATATCGGCCAAGAAAGAAAGGTAAAAGAAAGAAAAATGAGAAAAGGAGACCAGCTGAGAGTACCTGAGAGTTTCAAAGAACCATGGGGTGAGGAAACAAAAACAATAGAGAGAGAAACCCAGCACATCCCGACATGTAGAGCAACAGACAGACCATTGTGGTATGCCGTGTCAGCATCGTCTCGTACAGCTGCATCACCTTGTCGACCTGAAGCCAAGGAGGGAAAGCAGACATATGAAGACTGTCAATGACGAACGCACACGGTAAGTGACACTTCTCGGTCTCAGCGAGAACCCCTGGCGCTAGACGTCAACGGGGAAAAAAAGGTCACAGACAGACGCAAACACAGAAAACATTCAGACATCCTGTCCCCTCTCCTTCACTCACACATTCCTGGCCACCCCCTCCGAACATACCTGGAGGTCGAAGATCTCCGTGTACTTCGACTTCATTCCCTTCTCTGTCATATCCTCCTCGATCGCAGTCTTCAACTGGGGGTACCCCACACGGGCACACTCCAGTCCAGGGAACAGGTCACTCAACAAACCTGCAGGCACATGAGGGGAAAGCAAGGGACGCAAACCATTTTGTCACATTAAGTGCGAACAGACAAGCGCGAGACAAACGGGTCGGGAAATCGACGCACTCGATTGTGCCTTGGGTCTGAAGACACCCGGAAAAGGGGAAAACAAATGGAAGCAAAACGCCACTGTGAAAGTTTGCCAGCAGTACTCTGTCTGCCTGTCTGTCTGTCTGTCTCTCTTTCTCTCCATCTCTCTCTCTCGTACGCCCACTGTCTCTCCCACTATTCAAAAGCCAATAGCGGGCAGCGATGGAATGTTATCAGATGCCCACACAATGTTTCTCGATCCCCCTCCTCACCTTGGAAGAGCCCGACATCCTGCTTGACAAACTTGGGCATGTTCATATCACGCAGGGCTCTCATCAGCACGATCTCCTCAGACAGACCCACGGCACCTCTCTTCAAACTTCCAGCCATCACCAGGACCTGCACGAGGAAGGACATTTCATGCAAATTCGCACAGCAGATTCAATGTAGGGACAGGATAAGCAGATCGAGGAACGAAAGCAGGCTCCCAAGCGTTTAAGAGCACTTTAGGATGGGTCACGGGAAGAACTGCATGAAGGGCATACGGGGAGACTCCCTGATGGCTATTGCTTCTGTCTGGGAATGCTACTGTCGAACAAGTGATTTCCTCAAAAAGTCAGACGAAGAATCAAAAGCATCACACAAGCGCAACAAAGTGCAGACAAGTGCAGAACTGCCGCAAATAAAACCCCCCGCTTCTTCTCATTCCCTCCCTTCTGCTGACTGACAGATTTCAGAGCTCTGAGGGCAAAGTCGTAGTGGTACTGCTTAGACAGCTGAGCCTTCGCGAGGGCGTAGAGGACCTGCAAAGAGACAGACGCAGAAATAAGTGTGCATGCAACATACCTCTCATGGCGTGGGGTCCTCGGCTGAAGAAACAAATGTGCACAAACAAACGGGAGAGGGCAAAAGCGTGCAGGCAGGCAGACGAGCTCTTTTCGGTTCCATCCATGTCCTTTCTCGACCTGACATCGGTCTTGGAGGACGCAAGAGACAAAGGATCTAACCCCCTTCCAATAACCGAGACCAAGTCAAAACGACAAAGGGAGATCGCCACTGGACTGACTGTCATCTTCTTGGCAAGGATTCGTGCGATCGTGAACCCCTCGGACATGAGCATGATCTCGCAGATCATCATCAAGTCTGGTACAATCATCGTCACGGGACTGCGAGGGAAACATACACACACGCACACACACACACTCACAAATTGAAAAACGCGGCAGGGGAAAAATTAGTTCACCGCAAAGCAAAAAAAAGGAAAAAAAGGCAGAAAGGTCGCGTGGCTGTGCTTGGACCTGTGCCTGTGTGATGACGTTTACACGTGCACGTGCCCGGGTGTCCGAGAAAGAAGAGAAAAATCGGGAGTGTCCATGAGGACTTGTCTTCTCATGCTGGAGGGACTGGGTCAGTCTGTTGGCATATGACATCTCCCCGGCTGACCGGAAGAGGGCCTTGAGGTTGTCAGGGAGTTCCGATCTTCCTGCGTACCCCGGGTTCATCGTCACGAAGATTCCGATGGTGGGGATCAGTCTGAGTTCTTTGCCGATCAATTCGATGAACTCCTTCTTGCCCTGCAGACCCAGTTGGATCGTCTTGATCTGGGCAGACACCACAGAGAGCACCTCTGCGTTGATCCGGTTGAACTCGTCGAAGCACCCCCAGAAGCCTGTCTGGGTCAAACCTGAGGGAGGGAGGGCACTTACACGAGGTTTTCTCTCATTCATTGTTCCGCGGTTTTCTGTGAACACGACAGCGTCTCTCTGATCTGTCTTCTCGCAGTGAGTTGGGAAAGAGCATAAGGAAGAGACAAAGTGGGCAGAAAGAAGAGGCAGACTGGAGGCTGGAATAGAGATGAACAGGGTCGCTGACGTCAGTCAGTCGGCCAGTCAGTAAATACTGCTGTTTTTCGTTCTTGAGTTCACAATTTCTCTTTCATACTCATTCCCCCTTTTCCTTTTTCACTTGTTTTCAGGACTTTCTGTCGCTGCCACCTCTCCGAAGACAACACTGGAGCGCCCTTTCACCAGAGCGTGACCCCACGTGCCAAGATGGACATCAATTCCCTTAAGACTGACCGACCCGCGAAGATTGTCCCCATCGCCTTGTAGTCCAGACCCTCCCCGCAGTTCATCACCACACAACGGATGGCCAAACTCTTTGCGAGATCCTTCACTGTCTCTGTCTTGCCTGCAGAGTGAAACAAAGGGAGGCGTTTGCGACGGATCCTCTACCAATATCCGTTACTCCTTTTCTCTTCCTCTACCAAAATGAAGGGAAGGAAACAAAAAACACTCTGACTACTCGATGCCGACGGAGTAATCATCAAGACAAGAGTGGGCAGTCCAGATCACAGTGAAGCAAAACGAAAGAAACATCGGCGATCATGACGGGGAAAATACGCACTTTTGGACGATATTCATGGGGTGAATGTCTGCAAAGAATTGGATCTGGCAGGTATCCCTTCTGTTTCTCGTTATCTCTCTTTTGTCTTCAGACACCTTTTCTCTTTCTCTTTCCGTCTGCCTCCCACATGGACGTCTTCCTGTCTGACTCTCTGGTTGATTGACTGACTGACCTGTCCCTGCAGGTCCCGCAGGCGCCCCTCCCAAATAGAATGTGAGGGCAGTTGTCAGGGTCATCACACATCTGTCAGTCAGAGGCGTGATCACCAGACGGCCGTTCAATCCCTGATACTCGTAGCAGTACCTGCACACATGAATGGTCAGAAGGTGTCGCGGTCTCTTTCAAGCTGGACTGTACCTAAAAGCAGGCAGATCCTCCTGTCACTTCTTTGCTCTCACCTATTCCCCTCCTGACGCCCCTCTCTGTCTATCCTCCTTATTACCCACAGAACACCCAGCAGGCCCATCGACGCGAGAAAAAATCGACCAGCAGATCAAGGCACTCACCATCCCTCCCTTTGCCCACCTGAAGTGTCCCGTGCACTGTCTGATGAGGATGTCGTCCAGCTTCCTGTCCCAGTAGAATCTCAACTGGCTCTCCCACTCAAACTCTCGGGCGTCCAGAATCGAATCTCTCACAAACCTGCGTGTGTGAGGAGGAGAACAAAATTCATATGATCCGCTTTTGATAAAGATGCAGAGAAAGTCTGCAGTAAGCAAGGCGAAAACTCTTCGTCTGGACAGCTGCAAGCAGAACTGAGAAACCAGGGAAGAAAGGATGCACTCGCATCTGAGAACCCCTCAGGGCGACGTTGCATATCTCACTGTTCGAACAAAAACAAAGAGTAAGAAGGAGAACAAGGTCAGCTGAAAAAATCGGGCGGGCAAGGGTCCTGAACGTGCTGCTTACTTCATCCTTCAAGTGGAAAACAGGTTGATAGGCAGAGGGAAACAATCTGACCTGTCAACGATGTCCCTTGCGTGTACATCCAGAATGATCAGCGTGTTGACTTTCTTCCGTTGCTGGGAGGAGATGTCCTGTCTGACCAGGTCGACGAGGTCTGTCACCTGCTGTGTCTCCTTGGCGGCCTCGTCCTGCAGGCATCATATCAGATCAAGGAAGCAGGGAGAGGGGGGGATGGACAGTTGAGTGCTTGGGATATGCCTACACGAGATCTAGAGGCGACATGCAGTATATCTTTTTCACCTTCGTCTTGGACAGTGAGATGAGACCTAGAGCGGAAAGGCACAGATGAAGCAAATAAAGTGACCATAGCAAGGAAATCTGTTCACTGCGTCGACCGACCTTCATTGCGTGCTTGTCCCCCTCCATCACCTTCCTGAATGTGTCCTCAACGTTCCAGGTCCACCAGATCTGCGTGCATGCAGATAAGAAAAGGGGGTATTGGACACGTATGCGAATACAGTATGTCGGTTCTTAGGCAAGGAAAAAACATCTATCATTCGTTTACACAGGACCAAACCGCACCATGATGATAAGACGGCCAAGAAAAGAAACAAGGTGACTTTGTCTTCTCTGATCTGCTTTGTAAAAGCAACAGATGGTCCTCCCACTTTGTCTCTCTGCAGAAATCTGTCAAAGTCCTCTTCGTTATCTAGTGGTGGTCGGAAAAGAAAGCTCGAACCACTCGACAACAGATTCGGCTCTTTTCCGTTTTCAGGACTGCAAGTGTCGCTGACCTGAGTGCTCGCAAGAACGACCATGCCGAGCTCGGAGAGGGTCCACTTCAGTCTGCACAATCAAATAAATCCAATGAACGAAAGAACAAATCAAGGGATTGGTTGATGAATGAATGAATCGACATGCAGCTCTGGATTTACAGATGGAATGGAACACGATGTGCTTGCCATCTGTCCTAGCTCTCCCCTATTCAGCCACAAACTCGACAAGCAAAACCACTGCTTGATGCAGACAGAAAAAAAGCTGCTATGCCAGAGAAAAAAAGAAAACAATTTGCTTTCAGCCAGAGCTGTGCTGCTATGCTCACTCCTGCCACCGACTGACACCCTGAACCTTTTTTCCCTGAGCTTGTCCCCTTCACCCACCGACCTGTCCTTGTGCGCATAATGCCATACGCCCTCCTTCATGATGCGCAGGAGTGTGTCCTTCATTTCCTGGTCCACTCGCAGCATCCAGGCCTGCAGGCAGGCAGACATTTGAAAGGACACGCAAAAAAAAAATTGATCAGGACAGCATAAAGAGATTGAAACCTACAACCATGACAATGAAATCCCCAAAGACGGGAGGAGAGCTGGACTCAACCAAGTAAGTATCTAGACTGTCACATGACTTGATGCCTCTATCTTTTCCTCTATTAATATATTTTATTTTTCGATGTCGTCTCTGGCCTCCCCCAGTCGCCTTAACGGCAGAAGACACAAACAGCCTCAAAGAAAGCCAATGGGGCGCACGTCACGAGAGAAAAAAGCCAGACCAATCAGACGAAGATTCGAAAGATAGAACCAACCTCCACAGCGCCCTCTGCCTTCTGGGGAGTGAAGAAGTCGAACTGCTCTCCCTCGTCGGAAATCTGCGTGAGAGAAAAAAAAAGGGAGGGGCGGTGGAGTGGGGCATATTCCGGTTTGTGGAGCTGTCTTACATGAGGAAAGGTTTTCTCTGTGCACATTCACACGAATACGTGCAGTCTGTCCAGGCCTGTTCGAAATGTTCAAAGGGAAGCGTCATCATCAGGCAGGCTCAGTGAAAGTTCGGAGCTGTGGTGTCCACACTCAAGCAGGAAGTGTATGCGCAAAAAGAGACACAAGCGTCAAAGGCTTTGGGGATGAAGCTACTGCATCATTTCTTCCCTCCTCCTTTCTCTTCGCTGTCTACGAGAAGTTGACCAACCATTCCAAGCACGGTTTTGCCTCCCCTTCCGAAGATGAGCTCTTTACAGTTGTCGTACAGCTTCAGCATGTGCTGTTGCACGGCTGCAGGGTTCGAGCTCCCAAGAATGGACAGCAGCTCTTCGTCGGAAATGAAGAAGAACCGAGGGAATGCGCCCCTCTTCGTGTCCAGGTAGTCAGTCAGACTCTTCTGGCACTGGTCGAGGTCTGCCCCCAACTGCTTCAGCTCCTCCAGACGGCCTGGGGGGGGGAGGGGGGGAGAGAAACAAGAAGTGTTGAGATGACTGGGTTTCTTCTTTGATTTACTCACAACACGCCTCCAAAGGACAAAGAAGCATCCAGGAAAAAGAAAAAAGACAAAAAAGGTGAGGCTGAGAGGTCGGCTCTTGATTTTGTTTCTCTCATGACTTCAAGGATTATTTATTTGTGTTTTATGATTCTGTTTTGGCAGAGAGAGGCAACGAAACTGCTGCCTGGACGGATGGATCGAGTGACGGTTTGATGTTTTCTTCTTTTGGTGTTGTGAAGCCAATCATCGGTCTGTTGTCATTCATTCAATGCTACTGCTACCATCATCTGCTGACCTTCTGCACAACAGTTCTGCAACGTGTTGGGGTTCTGGTTGGTTGCTACCATCATTTGCTTGAACTGTTTGTTGGTCTTGTCGAACTTCTTTGCCTGCTCAGGCAGCTGCAGCCTGATATCGTCAGAGTCCATGAAGATACTCTCCAGATAAATCCACTTCCTCTGCACCTGCATCCACACGTCCATCACTTCCCCTATGGTCGCCAGGGACTTCTCCCACTGTTTGATTTTGGGCATCAGCGGCTGTGCGAATCTGCTGGCAGTCATGTTCTGCAACTGGAGGATGTGATCGTCTAAGAGGACCTTCAACTCGTCGTTGGCCTTCAGGACAAAACCCCTGCACACACACAGGCACACGCAGCGAGGTGAGATAAATCTTTTGAGGATCATGAAGGGACACTTGGGCGAAAATCTTCGTTGTGCTGCATGACGGATCGATGCATGGGTTTATGGGGGACACCTCTGCAAAGACGAACTATCAAGGGGCTTCCCTAAATGAGAGAGAAACAGTCACAAGACAGACAACCTCAACAATCCAGACATGGCTCTTTCACCCCCACACATTCCAAGCCTGACTTGTCTTCTGTCTTGTACTTGACGACGTCGAAGTGCTGACTCCTCCAGGTGGTCTCGATCTTCTGGATGTTCGTCTCCAGCTTCAACTCCTCCTGCAAGAAGAAAGAGAGAGAGGAAGGTAGCAAGGGGGTCGTCAGAGGAGACGGACAACGAGAAACGGAAAAGAAGGAGGACAACACTGAATCAATTCATCTCTGCCATATGCCTCTTCGCCTCTACCCGCTCATCATTTATCCCCTGCAGGACCTATGGGGAGGGAATACATTGACCGTCATGCATGCAGACTTTTTGTTGTCTCCCGGCCCCTGTCCTTTTCCTTTTCTCTCTGTGTCCTCACCTGTGCCTCCTGGACGATCTCCTGAACCTGATCCGGGTATCTGTGCAGCTGGAGGTCGAACACCTGCACACAGACACGAAGGAGGCAAAGGGCATTCACATGCAGTCTCCTTCCGCTCTCACTCAGGGAACCAGGAAGGCAGAAAGAGAAACAGAAGGAAAGAGACACACAGAAAGAGAGACTAGCAGACAGGCAGAGAAAGACAGACACAAGGAAGCGACGAAGGCCACAAAAGAACAGGCGAAGACAAAGAGGCATAGACGCACACACATGCACCGAAACAGAAAAAAAAAGACATCCTCAATTACGACTGTTTGACCCACAGACCTGTGAGACTGTAAGCTTCTTGAGGTCCACCTCGAAGTCTCCCCCCGCCAGAGCGATCAGTTTCTTCCAGTGCTGTGGCCTGACAGCGTCGTGTTTGAGCATCTCGATCAGCGGGACGGAGTTCTTGAAAGCCTGAATCTGCTCTTCCAACTTCAGGAAGGGGGCAGAGTCGGCTGCCGCTCTGTTCTCCTTCTGGATTCTCCTCGCCTTCTTGCTGAACTCGTCCGTGCTCCTACTGAGAGCGGGGGTGTCCAGTTTGGCCCAGGAGATGTTGTTCCACTCCGAGATGTCGTTGGAGAACTCACCGAACCTGCATTCAGCAAGAAAAAAAAGAGAGTGATCGCAAAATAGCATTTTCATTGATGAACAACATCATGAAGCGCATGACTTTCTTTTGCCCTGCATTTAAAGGCCATCGTATTCCAAGGAAAAGAGGCACAAAAACAGATCATGGGCTGTAGCGATCCACTTGCAGCAAGGAGCCATACATCGGAAGTCAACCGGCCAGTGCGGACATTAGTTCTTATTCCCAGAACCCGCGTGGCGCCTGTCAGACCGAATCACCCCAATGGGTAATCCGAGAAATCGCAGCAAAAAAAGAAAAAGAGCGACTGACAGATCATACACCACTTTGAGAGTCCGCAGGTCTCTTTCCATCGCGATCAGCTCAGGGTAATTCGTCAGAGGAAGAAGGAAGAGCGTCTCTGCCTTCACGAGAGCCTCTCTCTTCGCCTGGAAGTTGCTGAGCTCTGTGGTAAACCGAGCCATCAACTCCACACCCTCCTCCAGAGAAACCCCCGCAGCACCAGGACCTGCAGAGAAGAAAAAGTAAAGAACAAAAACCCCCTCATGAATGAAAAGCACAGTTGTCGTCACCAAGGAAAGAAGAAAGAATTCGGCATAAGCCTGTTCAAAAGACAGAGCATTATGGAGTAGAGAGCGGCAGAAATTCAAAAAGTTGGTGGGTGTCAGAGAAAACGGCGCGGTGCTGGAGAGTGAACCAAAAACGCGACAAACGGACCTTCGTCCACAAACTCTTTGTAGATTTTCTTGCAGTCCTCCTTGAAGGTGCCAACCTGTCCCTGCGTGACTGTGGCAAACTCTTCCTTCACCTGCATCCAAAAGAAAGGGGGGGGGGGGGATAAGCCCAACGAAGTTCCTCACTCGGTTCTTGGCAAAAGGGGCATCGAGATTGCTTCTCCTGTCACAAACTCATCAATCAATTGTAGAACCAAAGAGAGACACAAATTGAGAACACGCGAAGATGGGGGTCGATGGAATAGTGGTTGATGCTTCAGAGTTGTTATGTATGTACTCCCTCCATCAATATCAACGCGCAACAAAAAACATACGGAAGGAACAATAAACTCCCCTCCCCCATGCATGAATCCCACCTTGATGAGTCGCCTGTCCTTCGTTAAGGCCGCGTCCTTCAGTCTCTTCCAGTCGTCTGGCAGGGACGCGCAGTCCTCCTGTTGAGACACCTCAGCCTCGCACTTGTAGAGGGCCAATGTGTGGAAACGCTCCTGGATGTCCGCAATTCTGCAGCCATCGTTCATACACATGGAATAGGTTCCAACAGTTCAGAATGTATAATTCTACCAGGAACAGATGACACAGGGGAAGTAGAAGACACCCTCACTTGTGTCGTTACTTCTCAAAAAGGTCGGCTGGTGGAGTGAGGAGAGGAGCAAAAAGGACTATTTAAAAGTGCGGTCAGGTTTGAAGTCCAATTCTGTTTGTATTTTATTGTTCCAACTGACACTCCGACGTGTCTGCCTTTTCTCTAAGTGTCTGTCTAACTACCCCTTTATCTCTCTGTGTGTGACTTTGTCTTACTGATCTTTTCTGTCTCCTTGCCTCAATTCCTGCTTGCTCATCTCACTGACTGACTGACGTGATCTCCATGTCCATGGACATTCCCTTGATTGTGGTGATCTGTCCGAGGAGGTCCTTCAACTGCTCCAGATCGGCAGGGGACTTCTCCAGAGCAGCCCAGTAACCGTCAATTTGGGAACGGACCTGCAAGGAAGAAAAAGAAGAAAAAGGAGGAAAAGCAGAGAAGGACGACGCGGTCAATATATGATGGAGGAAGGGCAAGCAGCGTCAAGATTGTGTCCTCCTCACAAATGGCTTCCGAGTCACCCCTTCGTTTCCCCATACCCCTTCACCCGCTTCTCTTGTCACTCAGAACCCCCCCTTGTTCGGCCTGCCACTTTTTTATAGGTCTTTCTCCACACATGGACATACCTTGGTGAGGTCCCGGACAGCCATAGTCTTCAGAACCTCTCCGTACTTGGCGACCCATGTCATGGCTGTCTCCCTGATATGGGCATTCACTGAAGAGACGTCCACTCGAATCTGCACTCAAAGAAAAAAAAGTTACGATAGTAATTTGTTGTTCCTTCTCTTCTATGGCATTCTTTCAAAAAGACATTCCAGCCAGAAAAGAGAAAGCGGCAGAAAACGCAAACGTCGATCCTCGAACCACGGATACAAAATTGAGGCCTCAAAGAGGTACAGAGGCGCAAGGCACAAGAACAAAGCGCCGACTGACGAAGATGAGGTCCTTTTGCGTGGGCAGGCCGTCCACGTCCTCTGCCAATTTGGAATAAGAACGGAAAGCAGCGTCGAAGTAGACAGCGGGGTATTTCTTGTCCGCCAGTCTGCAAATAGAGAAGGACATGACAGCAAGAAAGGAAGAAAGGCAAGGATTAACTGAGAGAGGATGAATGCTTGTAGCTTCTGTTGGATCCTATTCAAACCGAGTGGGGTGGTTTAGAGTGTCCCTTGATCGTTTCATCCGGCGGGATCCCGTGGACGTTCTCTTTCTCCACAGAGCAGCACTGGCCCCCTCGCCCCAAAGAAGCTTCTTTTCTCTTCTCCGGTTGACACACGAGACGGACCTCTCAAGCTCTGCCTTCTTCTTATTGTCCCAGAGTCCGTAACTCCTGTCGTACTGCTTGTACCTCTGGAAGTACTTGGTGATGTTCGCCACTGCCTTCAGAATCGCCTGAGAGGCCACAGACTTCATCTCGACAATAGAGAGATTCTGGGAGAGATCCCTGTAGAAGGTAAATTGCTGCAGCCAGAGAAGCGGGGCATTTTGAGGGGACACAAAATACGAGAAAGCAGCTTGCTTGGTCAAGGAGAGAATCAGATGAGTTCGCACTTTCAATGTAAGCATGGGCACAGGCGGATACATTGAAGAGTAGATAGAAAGAGAAAGGAGAGGAACGGAGGCAAACAAATGAATTCATTTGAGAGGGCAGACAGAGAGACAGAAGTCAGGGCCAGACAGACTGCTGACGTGCATAAAGTCTTCTTCCTCTCCAGGTTTTGGAGGCACCACCTTGCAGGTCCCGTCCATCCACCGAACAAATTGGTTGGCGGAGTTCAGAAGGTTGTCTAGCAGCTTCTTAAGTGTCTTCGAGATGTTACCAATACCCCCTCCCTGAATTTGGACCTGCATGCGAGGAAAGAGAGAAAAAGACAGAAGTGGATTATCAGGCAGATCTCAAGATTTGTTCACAGCGACAGAAAGAGACAGACAAACAGACAGAGGTCCAAAAATGAAAAACGAACAAGAGAGACCAAAGGAACAATAGACTGACCGATTCAGGCGGCTGGAAATCTGCCTTCACGAGCATCAAAGGAGGTCTCTTCAGAGCCCCTGCAGGAGGGGGCACTGCCTTGAACAAAGACTGGAACATCGCGAGGCCCCTCACCAGCATCGTCGTCAACGCATTGAAGATACGACGCTCCCAGTACCTGCAGACAGACAGACAGGGAGGGAGGCAGGGAGGGAGGGGCCGATAGCATTCATCAGTGAGCACCTTCTCACGCATACACGCAGAGCAAGGGAGCTGGATTGATGCAGGACAGAGAAAATGGGAAACGGTTGAAATGCACAAAGAGCGAGAAAGAGAGTGGAGGGGGGAGTCAAATGGAACACTGTTTGTGCATCAACACCACGCTGACAAAAGATAATGAATGTGCAGACCTACCTGTAGTACTCAAACATGCTGGGAGCAGCGCCCGTCTTTGTGCCTGCAGTGTTTTCCTCAATCTTCATGAGGAAGTTGGTCAGACCCTCGTAGGCTTTCTTCAGCTCGTCAGTGTGCACTGCCCGATGTCTCTCGAAGAACTCATAGAATTCGTGCGTGTCCATCAGTTGGCTCTGGGCACTCCCGTCTGCCCATTCGAAGTCCCTCACGATGACCGACTCCTCGATTCTTCGAACAACGTGCTCAATCAAGTCGGCGTTCTTCTCGACCTGGTCTCTCACTTCCTTGAAAGTCGCAATGCCTCTGCAAGCAGACAATAGACCATCAGTCAATCATGCAGTCTATCATAACACCCTTAGAACAAGACAGACAGAAAAATGGGAGACGAGACAGAAGACGCACTCTCTGGTCTGTCTGCCACATGCCCCCTATAGATGTCGGAGAAACTCGGCTTGCCTCAATCGACCGCCTCATTCAGCAGAAAGTCAGACTGCATCGTCGTCTCTTTCCAGACAGACAGACAGACAGACAGACAGACAGATAGACAGACAGACTGACAGAGAGATGAGTTGATTCGTACCCACTAAAACAGTGAGAGAAAGACTGACTTATTACATGAGTCTATGAAGTCCTGAATGCCAAGAGAGTTCCAGTTCAATGGGGAGATCCCAGGTTGGAGGCACCTGCATGCACGCACAATTGTGTTAGTCAGAGCAGGTTGGACGACGTCAGGAACCGGTGTTCTGCAGTGGGCACCTTCACAAGTGCGCACATGCACCCAGGCAGGATAAGAATGGAGTCTTCTCTTCAACATGGAAACGCGGGTCGCAGGATTGATTGAAAAGGGGGTCCCTCCCAGAAGAAAAGGGGCAAGGTGATAGATCGGCTGATTGCGAAAGACCAAAAGAGACGACAGAAGACTTTTGTCCCATCTTCTTCTTCTCTTTCCTAGAGTCTGCTTCTGCATCCACTCACCCACTCACTCACTTCTCTAGGGTCTCCAGTTGTTTGGAGAGAAGCTGCTTCTCCACAGGACTCAGGTCCTCCGTGACGGCCTTGTAGCTCTTCAACATTTGACCCAGACCCTGACAATACTCCCTGCAGAAAGACAGACACACATTTAGTCCGACACACACGGGGGGAGAGACAGAAATACAGCTAGACTGCGTGGAAAAGACAAAGTGGAAAGACAGAGGGGCCCCACTCTGAGGTCATATTCGCATCTGCTATGCAAAGATGGACGCACACCGACACCGAAGAAGAATGAGAAGAGCGGGAGAGAGAGGGAGAGTTGCCGACGACATACCTGTACTTGTCCATTTGAAGGGCCACGTTGAGAACTGTGTGGGGGATTTCGTGACCTCCCATCTGCTCTATGTACTTCGCCTCCCTGGAGTGCAACCACAAGTCGTTCGAGAAGTTCACAGAGTACTGCCCTCGACTCTTCTCTATTAACACGCTCTGTTTCAACCCATCCTGCACACAAACAGAAAAAAAGGCAAGCAGAGAGACAGCAGGCAGAGAGACCGAGAAGATCAAAAACTCAGCCTTTCTCTCATCCTCACAGTCTAGCAAGAAAAAAAAAAACAAGCAGCGCCGATTCAAGTCATGTTGTGCTGTCATCTCCCCTGTCTGAATGTCTCGACTCGCTTTGTCTGCACCCGCCCGCTCTCTGTCTATCTGTCTGTGCGTCTGTTTGTCCATCGAAGGAAAAAGTCGCCTTGCTGTCTGACTTCATCTCCAAAACATCCTCTTTCTCTCTCTCTCTGTCTGCCCATGCCGCAGCTGACCAGCACAACATCGCAGGACTCCTCTCTCCACCTGTCTGCAAGCTTCTTCTCATACTCTACAATCTCCCACCCGAGCTTCACATACATGCTCTTCACCTCCTGCAACAAGCAAGCACAAAGGCATACACACAGGAATCTTCATTGTAGGGAACACGAAACTTCTCGCTTCACGACTTATGACCTGCGTTGCATGCAAACCGACGTGGTGGAAAATCTGCACATGTTGCCACAGAGAAGAGAAAGTGCACGAGAAATCCATAACGGGCAACGAATGACGGAATATGTTCATTCCATATCGACGAACACATGCGTGTATGCGAATAGAGCTCCGGGCTGACTGACTGACCTCGCCCTCGGGGAGGCTCATCAAATTCGACTTCGACGCAAAGGCAAGAATCGGGGCCTTCACGCGTTGCAGCACCGACCGGGCCCACATGATCGCTCCTGCATAGGTGGAGGGAGGGAGAGAGGGATGCAGACGTGATATGTGTATGGGAGAAAAGACTGGTGTGTTCTTGCGCGAGAATAAGAACAGAACAAGCGGGCTCCTTTCCATTGTGCTGTCCTTGTTCGCATCCAATAAGTTGCAACGATCAATGTAAGACTCGTGTCCCGCTTTTTCTTACCCCTTTCCTTCTGCGTGCCAGATGTGCGCGCCTTTGTCTCTTTCCCTTCCTTCTTCCTCTGTCAGAGGGTCAGATGAAAACTGCAGGGGTATCCTGAAAAGGAGACCACAAAGCAAAACACAAACAAGGACCCATGCAGAACTCACGCCCCAAGAAGCACAAAGGAACAGTCACAAAGTGAGAAGATGCCCACTACCCCTGTGCACCCCACCTGCGATTGGAGGCTTTGCCTTCGTGATAGGCGGCTCCTCCTTCCCCTCATGGAAGAGCGCCTCCATGCGCTTGACCTGGATTCAGGAAAGGGAGAGAGACGGATAGGGAGCGGGTAGTGATGAGAATCGTGACAAGTCAGAAAGAAATGTAGCACTTTCGCGGAAAGCAGGGACAAGTGCCACGAAGAATGCTACTGAGAGAATGATCTGAGGGCGCTGTTCGGCTTCTTCCTTTTTTGCCTTCTGCCTTTCGTCGACAAAACCCGTTTTCGGTCTTTTGGATTGTCTCCTTTCTGACTGACTGACCGACTGACTGACTGACCTCTTTTGCAAATTGTTTGAGAATGTCCACAAACTTTTCTTTCATCTTCTTCTCAATTTTCTCCCGGGTGGAGATGTTGTCAAAGTTCTTTAACAATTCGAAAGCACCAACTGCACTGCGCAGCTTCTGGAACCTGCACAAACCCACGCAAGCATTCATGTTTTGCTCTGAGTTGTCTGTGGGTAGAAACGCACACAGAGAAGTCTTCTTGAAAAGGGGCAAAATGCGGTCACCTTCTTCAAATTTTACAATCCTGTTGCGCCCTGAGTCCTGCCCACTCGGCGAACACACTCTCTCAATCGCCGACCGAAGCACTGTTTTCCTTGACCCATTTATCAGCCACTCTCACGAAGGTGTCCATGTCCGAACATCTATGAACCCACCCACCCACCCACCTGGTGTCAAGGAAGTGCACGCACTGCTCTTCGATCATCACCACACGGGAGTCGAAGGCCGAATACGCAGCCTCCCACTTGGCCTGGGCTCCGGAGTTGAACAGGGTCTCCCTCATGCCCTCGAAGATGTGACCAAGCTCCTGCACAGGGGCCGGGTGAGAAGGGAGGGGATGCCAAACTCTGAGCAGGCAGAAAGGAATTCATGGAGAAGGGATCGGGGAGAAGCACGCACCCACACGCCAGAGAGAAAGAGTGGGAGGAGGGGGGTGGCCAAAAAAAGCTTCGTAAAGCAAGCATCACCGACGATGCTTCCCACACCCCAATCTAATCTTACCCCCACAACCCACTCCCATGCAAGCTCACACACGCACCTTCACACGGTCCCTCAGTTCCTGTATGCCCGCAGCGTCTCTTGTGACCGCCAAAAGGTCGGGGCCTGCAAGAAAATCAGGAGAGAAAAGAGAGAGAGAGAGAGAGAGAGAGAGAGAGATCGTCATGACAGTTTGGAGACGGGAGGAGAGTCAAGACAAAACAAGAGAGGAGACAGAGGAAAAAGGGGGGTAGGGAGAAACGAGCTGCAAGAACACATTCAAGAGTAGAGGTTGACGGAGAGGAGACGGACAGACACACAGGCATACAGAGGCAGAGGTAGAACTAAAGAGACAGATAGAGGGGGGGAGAGCCAGAGAGGAGAAAGTGACCGTGAGACTGACCGAGGAACTTGTCGAAGTGCTCACGCACATCCGTAATTTCCATCAGCTTTGTGCACACACTCGACATGTGCTCAGATCGTGTAAACAGTTCCTTACGACTGAACTCCCACCTGCAGATCGGAACAGGACAACTCTTCTTTGTATCAAGCACCACACCAACAAAGACGCAATACACAAAAGTAGCACGAGGGATTCAACCAGCAGTTCCCCGATCTTCGAGATCAGAGAGACTGACAAGAACTCCCAACGATCGGACAGAGAAATTCTTTTGCGTTACTTGGTTTGCTGACTGACTTGTCAGTTGCAGACTCCTCGAGTTCCTGTCTGACTGCCTGATAAGTCGACCCCCAGGAGTCCAACAGAGCCCGCGCGTTCGCCACGTCTTCCTTCACTGCACGCGGTTCCTCGTTGAACAGTTTGTCGATCTGGATTTGGTTCTCTACGTGGTCGCAGATCTGCAGGGACACACACACACACACACACACTCTCTCTCTCTCTCTCTCTCTCTCTTTTGCATGTGCACACATGTGTGTACACATACACGGAGACTCAGGCACGCACGCACGGATGCACAGAGAAACTTGGAGTGAAACCGTCTCGCTCAAGAGCAGACCCACTGACGACACAAAAGACTTCTGTGCACACCGAAAGCCCACGCTCAACAGAGACTGATCAAGCAACCAAACCACCGGATCCCCTACCAGCACTCAACCTCAACTGGCACTTCAAGACGCTCGCGAGAACAGTTTCTATTCCAGACAGCCCCAACTGACCAACCGACCTGCTCGGCAATTCTCTTCATCAACGGTTCCATCTGCGCGTCTGTGTTGTAGTGTCTGGAGATGATCCATATCATTTTGATGTTGTTCATCAGAATCGGCAGCGTCTCTCTCATGCGCACCAGGTTGCCTGTCTGTAGAGTCTTGAAGTGACGCTCGAGGGTTGCAAGGAACTTGAGTGTGTCGTGGGCCTGGAGATAAATCCTCTGCAGCTCTGTGTAGGCGTCAGAAAAGGCGTGGATGATCGGCGGCGGAAGCTCAGAGATGCGTGCAAGAGTCTCGAGCACTTGATGGGCTGCTGGGAGAGACAACTGCTCGTAAAGTGTGGTGACTGCAGCGTTTCTGTCTCTCCAGTATTCGATCTCTGCCATGGGATATTTGTTCTCGTGTTTTCTGTGCCCCTCCTTGAGTATGACTTCTGTTGTGATGTTGGTCCACTCGCTGACTGCCTTCTCCAGGTTGAGGCGGAACCCCTCATCAGCCTCTCCGGCCTCCGACTTCTGGGTGCAGTCGGGGATGCGGATGTTCACCTGCAGGGAGGGGGTGAGGAGTGGGGCGGGAAATCAGAAGCAAGAAAAGACTAAGAGAAGACGAGACAGCGGCGAAGGAAACGGGAAGAACGGTGGGAGGAGAAAGGAAAAGGTGAGACGCAAAAGGGAGAAAAGACCGAATTCCTCATCTCCAGACAGGTAGAAGACAAATACGCTCTAAAGAGTCTGTCTCCCCTTCCGGTGAGCGACACGTATACGAGAGAGAAGGTATCGGAACCTATTCTAAACTCCATGTTTCTCTCTGCACCATTCCATCTCCCTCTCTACTTCGCTTTTCCCTCCCCTCACACACGCAGAGAGAGTACCGAGCCTCTTCTCGGACGGATGCACAGATGAATGGGTAGATCCTGACCTGGCTGTACACCTGCTGGATGGTCTGTGCCAAGTTCCCAGAGAACCTCGACACAGCTGCAGACAGCTCCTGTCTCAGAGACGGATGGAGGTCGATCCCTCCTGCCTTGTCAGTCGGCCGAGAATCCCTCACTTTGTACATCTTCTTTTTGTCCTTCATTGACGTTCTCTTCCTCCGTCTCTTCTCACGCTCTGCCTCCTTCTCCTTGGCGGCCTTTGCCTCTGAATCGGGGGACTCCTCCGCATCTTCTGCAGCACCGTCTCCCTCTGCCCCTTCCGCAGCGTCTCCCTCTCCAGCCGGCTTCTCTTTCTCCGCCCCCTCCTCTCCCTCTGCTTCTCCCTCCTCTCCTGCTGGCTTGTCCTCCCCCTCCTTCATGTCCTGCTCTGCCTCCTCGTCTGTGCGGGCGCCCTCACCAGCAGCACCCCCTGAGTCAGAGCCTCCTGCACTGCCTCTGCTGCCTCTCCGACCGCCCTGCAACCACACAACGAAAAGCAAGACAGGGAGAGAAAGGGCCCCCCCCCCAGAAGGGACTCAGAAACGAGGCATGCAACCACACTAGAAGGCGGAAGAAAGCAGTGAAAAACCAAAGAAATGTGGCAGGGGGCAAAAAAGACGTGCATGGATCGGGGAATGAGAACGAGACCTCACCGAATCTCTCGCATCTGTCTCCTCTGCGTCCTCTCTGAAAGGCGGTTTTGCCACACAGAACTGCCGTTGCAGAAAAAAAGAAGAAGACAGCCGACAGCATCGCAAAAAGAGAGAGAGACAGACAGACAGACAGACTGACCCCCTCGGAGCCCTCTTGTCCTTCTTCCTTCTCGTCTGTGCCCCCTGCCTGTGACCCCGACTCAATGGACGCTTGGGAGTCCGCCCTCGTTGACTCCCCTGCCCTGCTGCTCTCGGATGCTCTGCTCAGGAGAGGATGGAAGAATTCCCTCAACACACCGCGGAGGTCCAGCAGGAAACGGTGAGAGAGACTCCCAGCACTTGTCACCGTGCTCATGATGTCACTCACGGGCTGCACAGAAAAGATGTGCGTGAACACACAGAGTCAAAAAACACACATCGTCCCAGTGCGGTAGGCGAGAAAAAAAGAAAGAGAGGGAACAAAAGACAAAGAGGAGAGGGAAAGGGAGTCAACATCTGAGGGACTATCTCGAGGTCCTCAGTACTTCCTTCTTTGCCCGCACTCACTGACCCGTCCAACAATTTTGATTTCCCCGTCCATCAACTTGACGAAGTAGATGCAGTCCCTGAAGGTGCTTCCTTGACCTCTCGTACTTTGGCACTGGGCGATGTTATCTAGACCTGCAGAGAAGCAGAAAAGAAACGAACGGAGATATGTGAGTACGAGAGGTATTGCAGCACCAAAAATAAACTGCAGCCAGAGAGACCTAGGAGACAGGAGAGGTTCCATACGGAGGAGATAGAAGGATACAAAACGACAGCTCCCTCTTCGCACACCGCATTTTCTTGGAATCTGACAACGACGGCGGATAGACAGACAGATAGACATTGTCTGTATCTATCAGTCTCCATCTACGCATACATGGGCCTGCAGACTGACTGACCCATCTGGAGCACCGTCCTTGTGACAACAACTCTCTCCTTCTCTCCCTTCCGATCTCCTCCAGCATGGTCGTGTCCGTTGTGGTCGTCTCCGTGCTGTCCGTCGCCTTCCTCCCCGTCTCCCTCTTCCTCTTCGTCCTCCTCCTCTTCTCCGTCAGCAGCCACTGCTGCCTCTGCTGTCTCTGCAGGCGCACCCTCTGCTCCTTCCTCCCCAGCCGCCTCCCCGTCTCCCTCGTTCGGCTGCCCGTCTCCGTCCTGGGGTTGAGGCTCTACTCCAGAGCCCTCAGCAGGCTTCCCCTCCTCCCCCTCGCGTTCTCCGTTGCCCCCCTCTGCGGCCGCACTGTCTGCCACAGCCTGCAAGATGAAAATGCGAGTACAGAGAAAGAACGGTTCGCTGACCTTGAGTGAGGGCATGGAAGGAGAGGGGAGAAGGGGCAGCATGGGTATGGGGAGCTGACCCAAAAGGAGACGGAAGTGTGGAAGAGGACCAGGAAGAGAGGAAAACAGCAGGAGGAGCAGAGGAAGGCGGGAGGAAATATGGAGGCATGTTGATGCATGAAGAGGGGGGAAGGGAGTGGAGTCCGTCTGCTTGCAAGCCTCCAGCTGACCTCAGCTTGTTGCGTCAGGGCCTTGCCTGTCACTGTATTGCGGTTCCGAATCTTCATCAGCGCTCGGGCTGCGTTGCTGTTGTCCGTCACTGCAGGAAGGAGGATATGCAAAGTTCGCATCTGTGTAGAGGGAAGTGTAATGTGCATGACTTGTCCTTTCCTCTTCGTCAACTAGGAGGGAAGAGAAGGGAAGAGACACCAGAAGGACAGAGGGAGTTTGGTGGGATGGGGTTTCCCGCGTGCCTTTCCTCACCCTCCCTGCCTATTCAGCCTGTAGCCTCTTGATGCGGATGGTGTATGGGTTGGTGAGGGGAACATTGCGAGAAGGGGGGGGGGCACGACCAAGCCCTTGTTGTCCTTTGAACAAGACAAGGATGCCCCTTCCCTCCTTCCTCAAGTGTGTCCAGACAGACAGAGACACTGACTGACCATGGATTTCCTTGAACTCTGATATCTGGGAGGAGTAGAAGAACAGGGTCTGGCCCTTTCTGCCGTCGTTCAGCCAGTGCATCAGAAGGCCGTCGGCAGCCCTGTCGTCCTGCAACCATGAGGCAGGCATGAAGATCCATACATACAGAACAGAAAGTGAGCAACACGCACAAGGAGGAAGAGACATGGGCAAGAACCGTGCCTCACGACGATTAGGGACACGCAGAACAGAGAAGAGAGAGGGAAAAGGAGTGTGTCTGACCCACCCTGGTCATCAGATCGTCCCATTTCTCTGGAGAAGCGTTGGCTTGCAACAGTTGTGCAACACGGTTCTTGATCCAGGTCTTTCTTTGGTCAGTCGCCATTGTGAGATAGTGACGTGGTACGGTAGGGTCTCTTAAAGCTCCAACGAAGCCAACCTTGGCCCTGCTTTGGGATCTCTGGTGTCAAAGCAGCGTGAAAGGTGCTGTAGCTAGTCGCTCAGGCACGGCCAGCTCACTTTCAATTGCTAACTGAATGAATGGTCTCGAAGAAGAAACAGAGCAAAACTTGTAGAGGTATCTTCGAGAGCGTTGGACTCTGACTTGTGTTGCGGGATTTCTCTTTGTGCCGTCCGGCTCAGATGGCTTGCCTTGCAAGTGTGGTACGTTGTTGGTGGCTGTTTCTGAATGTCCCGTCGGATGCATTCTGATACTCCATCGTCAAGACATGCCAAGACTACAGCTCGAGAATGCTCGAGATCAGTCGACGACCAGCTTCATGCATACATGGCCCCGGCCGCGGAGGGTTTTTCGTATCGGTCCGTGTATGAAGCGCGCGCGCATCGCGCGCGCATCGCGCGCGCGCTTTCTCTTTTTCCAAGAATCATATCGCAGTGCATGCATGACCCGGCAGAGACAGCAAGATGTTCACACCCAAATTGTGAGACCGGGGGCCCATATTTTAGGAGGTTCAGTCTGAATCACCAAATCGCCACAGTACGTAACAGAAGGAAGGTCAACCAAACCAAGTGTTATATGGTGGGATCGAACCCTGGAGAACGCCGATGATATCCGATGACATTCTATGTATAATTTACGCTTTTACATTAATCATTAATTGAGGGTTTACATCAGTCTAGACATGCGCATTGAAAGTGATTAATAAGCTTGCTCCTAGAATTGAGACTAATCGAGACTAACAAAAAAAAACGGAACCTTCGGATAACTTCGGACAAACTAGGCTAGATCCGCCCCTCATATGTCGGGACACAGTATGTATAACAAAACTCTCAATCATCATCTAAACATTACTAGATATCAATGCTCACAGAGTACCACAGAGTGAGGTTATGTATGTTGGAAACCTAAAACAGGCTGGAAGCTACTAGGCATAGAAACATAAATTAAGTCATTTAATCAATTCAATTTGACGTCTGCTGCAACAATAGACTATTGTCAATTGTCCTCCCATTTGTCTTAAATGTTAATTGTATAAACTTCTTAAAAGGCTTTGATTCTATGCAATCCATAAAAAAATATAACCCCTACAGTTACTACCCACTCTGATTGCTCGATCATATTAGATCTAATTAGATTATACATGCTTTCGGATAACCAAGCTGAACCAAGCTAAAACAAGCCATCGAAACTGGAGTATATAAGTCTTATAAGAGTACACTAAAGTCAACAAGTCATTATTCTTTTATACAGTGCAAGTCAAGGCCCAACAGTGGACCGCAGGACAACCTGAAACATAAATCCTATCCTAATAATCTTATCCTATACAACAGTTTATTAGAGAGAGCCCAAGAAAGAGAGAGAAAGTGGTTGCTATCGAAAGACTCCACCCCTCCAAAATATGCTACGCAAAGCGAATTGTTGGCACGAATAAAGGTCACCCTGGCACTCAGACACTCACCCATACCGGCCCTGCGACTCTTGCAAAACATCTATCTGCACCCTCTATCGCAAGGCCTGCGATTTGATGCATGTGGTGGTTACTTACCTCTCTTCCCGTCTCACCTTTTAAATGTTCTTTTTCCATCTCCCATGTACATCTCCCGTGCTCCCTCTCCATCGGTCTTCCTGTCTGCCTTTACTGCCTGAGAGTCTCTGTTGCAGTCATCGCACTCCTCCCACAGAAGGGAAATGACATCAGTGATTGAGAAAGCATCTTCTAGATGCAGGGTGTTTAGAGTTACGAGAATGAAGCCCCCTCCCATTGTGTGATGCAGGTCTGGCAAAGGGGCAATAAAGCATTGTCCTAGACTCATGCATTACATGATGGCCTATAGACCGATTAATAATGATAATAATGATGATGATGATGGTGATGAGGTGACTTATACACATACATATATACACATACAGAGAGAGAGAGAAAGAGAGAAAGTGTAACGAGAAGCCTTTTTTATATTATATTGGTCTCTTTCACCTCAACCCTATGTAATGACACAGAGGCTTGGGGGCTTTGCAAGACTCAGTGTTGTTTTGGTGCCTTCCCGCCCTTTTGCTTGTACACGCCTGACTTGCATTGTCCTCTCTGCTTCATTTTCCTTCTTTAATTACTGTATGTGTCTTTTCTGCCCCCTCCTTCGCTGCATGTCCCTCCCTGCAGGTAGTGCAAACTGAGGGAGAGTATAGCGCCGAGAAGCTGAAGCGGACCTGCAGGGAAGTGCAGTCACGAGGCTTGATCCTGTTCATCAAGGACCTCTACTTCTTCCTGTACGAGGCCGACTGGGACCTCATACCTATTCTCGTCTCGGAAGTTGCTAAGAAGGGGCTCCGTCTGATCGCTTGCTTGTCTCCTGACCACCTAAAGGTAGTGGAACGGTCCAAGTACAAGGCCCTGGTTGATCCGAAGATTTGCAGGAAAGTATGGGTAAATGAGCCAGCAGAAACTTACCAGAAAGGGCGGTCGTACAAATGCTGCTCTCTCTGCTGCTTAAGTTATGCAGAAAATACCAGGTGCAGATCACGGACCATCATTGACAAGTGGGGGATATGATCCGGAGTTCTAAGGGGCTGTGGGGGGGGGGAAGGGCGAATCCGGAGAAGGCATATCGCCTTGCAGACCAGGCGTTTGCACAACAACGTATGCTTCTTTTAAGGGCCCATCATGCCTCTGTGCCTTCTGTCTCGTCTTCGTCTCTCTCTGGGGGTGTGAGTCAGGGTCTAGGTGGCTCAGGGGGGATCGGGTCGCAGAGACCCTTCATCAGCCTGTCTGCTCAGGCGATCAACACTGTGATTCCGAGATGGAAGGAGGAGGACGAGGAAAGGAAGAGGGAGATAGGAGAAACTTAAGTGGAAATGCACCCAGGCACATGTACAGCTGAGTCTCTCTCTCTGTGCCAGTAGTAACTGTTCTTTGTGTTTTGTTGATGGGCCTTTAAGGGTGTGTGGTTTCAAATATAGTTTTTGTTCGCATTTGTTCGCATTCACCTCGATTCTTCAAGGTGAATTGTTCCAGGTTTTGTTGGGTTTTGTTGTCGGCTCTTCTTTTGTGACTCCATCATATTCTGGTGCTAAGCCAAAGAGGGAATTCAAGTGCATGCACGTGGGGGGAGTTGTAGGAGCGTATGGGGGGGCATTGTTCTTTTAATAGGGAGGGGGGTCACGAAGACGTCTTCATTGTTTGCATGTAGTAGGAAATTTGAGGGAAGGAAGAAAGAATGAAGATTTGTTTTGAAGGCAAGTGGAAAGGCCTCAATCTAACAGTGTGCTCGGTTGGTATGCAGTCGCTATTGGTGACTGTAGGACCTGGTATGCGAGGACTGTGTTTTTGTTCATGGGCTTCCCGTCTCCCTCTCTACTAAAGGAAGTCGACAGCTTTGAAAGGGGGGTTCAGAGGCTGCCGCCAGTACGGGTGGCCTGTCAGGTGGGTATAGTACAGACAACAACATGCCAATTTTGGGGGAAGCAGAGGCTTGTGTTCCAAGTTCTGAGAGGCAGGTCCTACATGGAGGGTGCAGTGAGTCTTTGTTGGGGCTTTAGCGTTTAAGTTTAATTCAAGTTCTGCATTACACTGTAGTGATTGACAAGTCATAAATAATCGTAACATGATTTTGTATCACGATTATTTACCAAAACAAATTGTCTATGACAATCACTCTATTTAGCATTCTATGTATTTTTATATACTAGTTAAAGTTCTCTTCATAATTTTAACCAACGCTAGAGCCAACGTGGTCTGATAATAGAGCAAAGTCACAAATTTGTGACACAAAACAGCTAGCAATATACTTTTATACAATATTGATTCCCTCTCTGATCGCTTAATTCATTTGTAAGCTATAGTCTCAGGCTAGGCTATAGTTTAGTTACTTTAGTATATGTAAATTAAATAAAAATCGATGATATCAATATATACGTACTCTAACTAGAGAGTATCTATTCAATTTGAAAATTTGTTAATAAACATTTACCTAGCATCCACCCTAATGAATTGAGAGTTGAGTTGGGCGTTAAAATTTGTAGAGGACTCCTAGATTTTGACGTTACATTTTCAAAATTAGCGCGTTCTTATAATAAAAAAAATACTAGAAGTTATAACTTGAAAAGTCTTTTTTTTTTATGTAAGCTGAACGTAGGCCGTTGAGTTCAAGTTGTTGTTCAATATCACTCTTATTAAACTCCTTTTTAAGTTCTTTTTTGGGAACAAACTACTTAAAACTAGATGAGAATTAAAAATTGGGAGTTCCCAATTTTTTTTTAAGGCGTCAACTATCGTCAACTCCCAAACGCAAACAAACGTATATCTTAAAAATTGTTTCAAGCTCACAGAGACTCTTGTTGCCTGGTACTAGTACGGCTAGTCT